>VMOF01000035.1:62764340-62790604 GCA_011764245.1 Trialeurodes vaporariorum | reverse complement strand
TGGTCTTTCTTCGGATGGATGCCGCTGATGAGTTTTCACACATGAATACAAATAATTGTTCCGAAAATCGGCACAAGAGGTAAAAAGAAGACTTTTTTCCCTATAAACATGGGTTCGAAATTGTAGTCTTTTCAAGTAACATTGTTGCAAAGTTTCCGAAAAACAAATTGAAAAATTGTCGTAACTCCCTCGTGAATTTTTCTTAATGCTCGTAAATAGATACTCTGGGGTAATTTTAGGCGCTCTTGCCGATTTTGGTCTTGAACATTCTGTGAGCAAAAATTTGAGGGGGTTTTGGGGGGGTTTTCTTGATTTTTCTCTCTTTTTTGGCTTATTTATGTGAAAACGTGCTTTCAAATTCATTAAACCCAAAAACCAGTAGCATCATTCAAAATTTCGTAAAAAATTATGCATTTTTAGTCCTTACAAGTTTTTCCATTTCGCAAACCATTTCCGAGAAAATCGTCCCTGAAGTTGGAGAAGTCGGCTTAGAATTGACTGTTACTCGAAAAGACTACAATTTCAGACCCAAGTTTATAGGAAAAAAATAGTCTTATTTTTACCTCAAAAACACGCCTTGAAAATTACTGCGTATATAGTTTTGTTACACCCTGTATTACCTCTAGACTGTCTCGATTCGCGTCATAAATCAAATTGTCCGACGAATTTAAAATACAATTAAACTCTTGCCAGCTCCAAAATGATGGATGAACCCACTCTAAAAAATCTTTAATGTATTTAAACAGTCGGCAGTATACCTAAGCGAGCGGTTTATTCTACGTTCAAATGAAATGAGGTCCAGGTGTGAAATACCGAGTGATTTGTCACGTAAACATATTAACTAACGATTTCGCATGTTTACACACGATGCAGCATGCACGTTCGGTCCATTTCGAAACGGCTTGAAAACACCTGAGCAAATAATTCGAAATGAGAAGAATCTATACAAAACACGGAAGCTTTACGCTGCAGCTGGAAGTCCTCTGAAATCAGTGGCGTAGCGTGCAATTTGGCAACGTTGCAGTTCGTCCATTTAAACTCATGATAAAGATCGAAGTGTTGGATATTTGGTGAACACCTTTGCATTCGATCTTTTACATGGGTTTAAATAGACAAAATTGCAACGTTGCATACTGCACGATACGCTACCCAGATATGAAAGAAAGATTTTAAAAATATTTTTAAAATCTTGCCAAGTTCTAGCAGATAATCTTTCAAAAATCTTTCAAAAATCTTTCAAAAATATTGCTATGTTCCATCCATTTGTTTGCCGCGAAAATCTTTTTAAAATATTGCTGAAAACATTTAAAAAAGATTTTTAAATTCTTACTAAAATCTTTCTGTAATATTTTGAAAATGTTTCTGATAACATTTGCAAAATCTTGCCGTAAAATCTTTTAAAAATTGTAATAAAAAAATCATTCAAAATGATTTTTAGAATCATTGTCAAAATCAATCAAAATAAATGATTAATTAATATGAAAAGGAGAAAGGATTTATTTAACAAGAAGATTTATATTTAAAAGAAGGAGAAAAGGTGCAGGGAAGGCGCTTCTGCACTTTTCAACTTAAGCCTTCTAGAAATAGAGTTAAAGTTGAGACGAGTCTTAAGAAAGACTTATTCGTATCTAAAAGATAAGACGGTTTGTGAGATGCGTCGACACAAGCGTACGACAAGTAGATTCCTCACGTTCAGCTTCATCTCATGGAATTGTGAGTAACCTAGCTGAGGCTCCAGATGGGATGCCCCTAGAAAGAAAATGGTTTGAATTTGCGAGAAGTTGAGTTTTAGAGAGGAATTTTAGAGTAGATATATGCAGATTTTTATTAATATGATTAGATGTATGGATGGAACTGAATTCGTTTAAGACACTTGAAAAGAAAGAATAAAGAAAAAGGTAAATAACAATAATAAATGAAAGGAATAAATTAATATATTTGTATGCGAGGGAGCGCGCGCCATCTAGTGGTTCAGTTGTGCACCCATTGTCGCATCTTTTAAGTTTTTCGAAATATTTTAAAAACTTTATTTAAAAAATCTATTTTTCCAAATTTTTTTAAAATGTTTGCGAAATCTTTTAACAAAAATCTTTTCTAAACCTTTAAAAAAAAACCATTTTAAAGCATTTTAGAAAAGTTTCTCAAGAAACTTTTTTTGGAAATATTTTAGAAAGATTTTAGCAAGAATGGAAAGATTTTGGCAAGAACACAAAGATTTTTAAAATCTTGCCAAAATCTTGCTTCATATCTGGGTATACTGTCTGAAATAACTCGATCGCGAATCCTAAGACTCTTCTATCCTTAAGCATACTCGGATACGCGGATTTTTCGGAGGTAGACCGCCAGTGGCCTAGTCGGGGGGGGGGGTGTCCAAGGAGTATGGACCCTCCTCCTTGTCACCAAACGTTACCCTGGAAAGAAAAAAACTGTCACTTTTTGCGTTTTCAAAGAATTTTTACCAAATGTTATGACCTTCGGACCCTCCCTATATCATAACGATGTTCGGACTCTGGGGACTGATTTTGCTTTTTTGGACGAGACGAGACGAGATAGCGGAGATCGATCATTCTCATTGGTTCAAACGGCGTCTCGTGACGGATTTCGAGGCATTCGATGAACTGAGGAGTCGTTTTTTTCTGAAATGCATGAACGACTCAAATGACTACAAATCGGTCACGTGACCCCATTTAAACCAATGGAAATGATCGATTCCCGCTATATCTCTTCTCGTCTCGTCCAAAAGAGCAGAATCAGCCCCCTGGCTAGACCTCCCCCCACAAAAATTGTTGACTGCGCCACTTTTGGCCGCTCACTTTTCGTTGCTCTTGTGACCTGTTCAGTGTTCAGTATTCATGACATTGAATTCTCAAAATAATTCTGGCCTCAAAATGTTAGGAAATCAGTTTGTATAGGACCGAGGGGCCCATGGCCGCAGCCAAAAATTTTTGGATGGGGTTGGGGGGGGGCACATTATGAACTCATTTTTCCCTCCTTCGTTCCGTTATTTCCTCTCATACTCTTACCCTTCCATTTCCTTCCATTCACCCCCCCCCCCCCCCCTCCGTACTATTTTCACACGCCCATTTGAAGCTAACAATATGTTGAACAGTATCTTTACTAAACAACGTAATCAATTGTAATTCTGATCGTACGTCTTCAATCAGGCTTACCTATCTGATGATTTTTACAAGTTAAGTCGGTCTGCAGGATCAATCAAATAATGTGGTACATTTTACAATTTCACCCTCCCGTCTCATTTTCGATTCATCTTAATATTTACGGGGCATGATTTAACTATGAGGAATACAACGATCTGTAATGATCTTTGCGGTGCCCCTTATAAAATATATAAATATATGTTAACTAGTCTGAAACTAGATTGGGTGAATGAATGAACTCCGTTTAGATTTCTAACTGAATAGGTTATATTAATTATATTAATCACTTTGACACTTACACAGTGGTATATAACAAGATGAGTGAATAGGAGATGAGGGGGGAAGGTTGTAGCTAAAAAGCCCACCTAAAGTTTCTAGCGACTATGCGCCAAAACCAGAGAGAGAGGATGATAGCGATTAACGCCTCGTCCGATAGCCGACTATCTAGAAAGCCGTCAGCTGGGAAATGACCCCGAACCAGTCTTGGCTCATGTCTTAAATACTCAAGACATGAGCCCAAGAGAAACAAGGCTTTCTTGCATGCTCATGAAAATTCGATTGAGGTCAATTCGAATTTTCACAAACATGCAAGGTAAGCATTGCAGACCATAACAGATCTTTAATTCGCAAGCTGCCTCCTAGCTTCTCTGGTTACTAACCTCTCAGGTGAGATGAAGGCGGGTGGTTTGACTGTTGAATGTTGCCCGCATTGATGCGTTTTTTTTATTCTCCGGAGCGCGCACCGGTGCAGCTCCGGTGCTCCGGAGTGTTTTTTTATTCCGGGGCTCCAGCACCGGTGCGCACCGAAGTGTTGTTTTATTAGCGGTGCGATGCGCCCGGAGCTGCTCCGGTGCAAGCTCCAGTGTATCGGAGTTGAGGACCGATGCACAGTGTAGCAAATGACCGATCTAGCTGTGCAAAAGTCTTGGCGTTCGCTGTATTCACAGCAAGGAGTGAATTTTTGTCTGAGTGGGCCACAAAACAGTACACAAAGGCCTTCCGAGCAAGAAAAGTACTTGGGTTGGCGTTTAAAGTTCATAATTTCAGTTTTAATGAGCTGAAATCGATTTATTATTAAGTGTGATTTTTAACCCACTCTGAAAGATTTTTCAACATGATTCTTCTCATGGTTATCGGACTTATAACAGGTCAATTAATATTGTATTATGTATTCATGAGTTTATTCATGAAATATCACCATAACCTAAAGGGTGAAGGTGATGGGGAACCGCCCCCCCCCCCAAAAAAAAAAAAAAAAAATCAACAAAAAAACAAGCAAAAAACAAGCAAAAAATGTTATGAGAATGCAGGAAAATTTATTCTGAATACATATTTAATCTTCTTCTTCTTCTTCTTCTTCTTCTTCTTCTTCTTCTTCCTCTTCTTCTTCTTCTTCTTCTTCTTCTTCATCTTCATCTTCACCTTCGTCATCATTACCATCATCATTTTCATCATCATCAAAATAAATTTTCAAATCGATAATTCTATGCATCTTTGAATACTAATTTTTCATTATGAAACACTGCAAATTGCAAAGGCGCAACCATATATTTTTCCAGGAAGAGAATGGGCAAATAATACAAAGGCGAAGAGTGCGATATGGCATCGTTGCAGTTTGCTCATTAAAACATGTGAAAAGATCGTTAGATAGTTTTTTAACAGAAATGTGCGCGGCTAACGCCCTGAAATGCGACCTTTTTCAAAAGTTTAAAGAGACAAATTGCGAAGTTGCCAAATGACATGCTTCGGTACTGATCTTTACTAATGAATATACTATATCCAAAATCCAAAACCTCCAAAATCTTTTGTGACATCTTTAAGTGCTTTCATTGCAAAGATCTTCCTGGTGATGAGTTTGCTGGTGGAAAAGAAAAAAAAAGAAAAAAAAAAAAATTGCTGCCGAGATTAGAACCTGGGTTGCAATATTACATCGATAACTTCTAGCCAGTTGCGCCACAGTAAGAATTCAAATCAGTAAGGAGATAAATGTGGTCAATCAGTTTGTTCAAATGAATGGAAGCATGTGGCAGAGGTATAGTAAGGTGTGATGAGAAATTCAGTGACAGTCGCTTCGCTCGCCTCGTGCAGCGTGCGCTACAGCGGAGGGAGGCGACTTAAAACGCAAATATCTTTCGCGGTCGCAGACGGTCGCAAAAAAACCAAAACAATTCGGAATCTACATAGTTTTTTGAACATTTTGGCATAAATTTCAGCGCGGATAACGGCGGATAATGAAAAGATATGGTCTTTCAAATTTTGAAAATCTTGGTTTTTTTACGAAAAAATTGAAAAATTTGGGAGGAGTTAATAAAAAACTTAAATTATTAAATCAACTGTTTAACATACTTTCTGAAGGTCCATTCATCGTAGAAAAAAATGTAACTCGTGACTTGAATCAATCTGGAATTTACTGGAGTAATATAAAGTTCAACTAAAATCACTGGTTATTTGACGAGTATTTGTTTACTCGTCGGGTTCCCGATCATTTCACCGATCAACATCGGAATTTTTGATAAAACACCGATGTATATCATGTCAGCAAACATCTATGTACCTATAAACAGTGTTGTCAGATGGAATGCTTGACTTCGATTTTTCGACTTTTGCACAGCTAGATTGGTCATTTGCTACACTGTGCGATGCATCGGAGCTGGAGCTCCGGAGCTTCAACACGTGACCGGTGCTGCACCAGACAGCTTCGGAGCAGCTCCGAAAACTCCGGGTTATTGCACCGGTGCGGATTCCGGAGAATAAAAAAACGCATCACATCAGAGCATCTATTTTACTATAGTGGTTAATGGTTATTGACTATGAAATATACCAGTGGAGGAAACTCCTGTCTCAAATCACCGTATAAGAGTTCCCCCCCCCCCCTTTACCCCTTCTGCAGAAAACCTGTCGTCAATTCATCGAAGAAGCTTCTAGAACTTGATGACAATCAAACGGAAAGAGAATTTTAATTGAAAATGCTAAAGAAAAATTGCGTTCCATTCATTCTAACGTTTTATTATTACAATCGCCCGTAGTATACGTCCAAAGGAAATTACGAGGTCTCGGATTTTCCGTTTAAAATTATCGGCTTTTTTTTGTTTATCGATTTGCTGCGAGGTTACGAGGTTATTAGTTGTTAAAAGAAAAAACTATATAAATGAAACTAAATTAATAAAAATCAATATTGTATTAAAATTAAATTGACCTACATAATAGTTGCCAGAGGCCTTTCAAACCTTTGGATCGTCATCAGTGGCTTTAGAAGCAAAAAATTAACAACAATAAAAGCAATTTGAAAAAGCAAATCCTTATTTTATTTTGCATTTGCTTTTGCTTTTGTTCTTTCTTTTGTTTTGTTTTGTTCACATATTGCATCATGCTGTTTTTTTATTAGTTTCCATTGTTTTTTATTGTTTTTATTGTTATTAATTTGTTTGCTTCTGAAGCCACTGGTGATAATCCTTTGGATAGAAAGGCCTCTGGCAACTTTTATGTAAGTCAATTTAATTTAATACAAGATTGGTTATTATGAATTTAGTTTCATTTATCTCGTTTTTTCTTTTAATACTATATATCTTGTTCTTTGCAATGTTTCAATGATTGGTTTCAATGAGGCTTTCAAGGGGGCGAAAAAGAGTTGAAGACGTTCTACACTCCCTTCATGGAAATTTTCCTTGGGTACCGGCAAGAGCTCAAACGAGTTCTGATTAGTCGTTCATTTTAGGTTATTGAGGAGGTAAGCAGGAGTCGGAGATATCGAAGGCTCCCCACTATAGAGTCTATCAGAGGAAAGAGGAGAAAACGAACTATGTATATGGGAACAGACTGGAACGCCGGCAAATCCGTCTATCCGCCGCAAGTCCACCGTCGCATTTGAACCTTCGAATTCGGTCACGCGGTTGACTCTTTTAAAATACATAAAGTCACGAGTCGGCCAATACTCCCTAGAGATTTATCCATCAAGAGGGGCTAAATCCCCTCGTGAAAGAAATAAAAAAAAAAAAAAAACACGTGTAATAGTCACTCTGACTACAGCGAGGACGAAGATTTCTAGCTAGGATATACAATTCGTAAATGCACACGAAACATGCTTTGAATGGTATAATGTGCGTTGCTTATTGCATACCCTGGTCAGATATCTCGGCCTCCTTCTAGTGCGTGGGTATTTGGTGCGCATATTCATCATCATTACTCTTAGAAGCGTAACGTTGCGGCATTCAAACTTATCGAACTCGGCAAAGCGTCCGGCTGTCCGCTCAATCGAGTCTAATGAAGACGAAGCGCCTTCATTTCGCCGAGACGCAATTTCACAGCGGGCATGTAGGAAGAGTCATCGCCACAGCACAGAGACGGAGTCTTATTGTTAGAGATGACCTCGTACACTTACCACGTGCCCCGGGGAGTCAGAAAAATTATCATAATCAACTCATTTTGCTGAATCATTCTTGACAGGTTCATGGGCGGAGCCAGCAATTAGGCAACTGTGGATTCTTCCCATTTGAATGTATGAGAAATAATCGATTTGAAACTAGGCCATGGCCCCCTCAAGAATCGATTGTTTCTCATACATTCAAATGGATAGAATTCGCAATGGGTCTGTTGCGTTGTTTTGCCACATCAATATAACTTATTGTTTCTAACTTAAAATTCGGCGAAAATAACGATGCGCACATTAAAAACTTTCAAAATCCACTCATAAACTCAGAAAATACCTTCCATTTCAAACAACCCGCGCTACACTAGACACTATATCACCGACTTATAACTACATAGATGGAACCATCTCGTTCATGTAAACATCAACAGAACTTACAAACATTGGAATATTTCGTTTAGATGCGTACATTTCTTATATTATTTTGTAATCTTTGATAAACCGAAAAGACCAGACAGCAAATGCAGCTTATATTTCACGTATTAAAAAAGAAATTCCATCATTTTGTAGTTACGATATTATTTACTTATGCATGGTGGTTCCGTCTATGTAGTAGTATACCGGTGCAAATGGTGTCTAGTAGCGCGGACTGTTTGAAATTGAAGTGATTTCCTAAGTCAATGAGTGGATTTTGAACGTTTTTAATGTGCGCATCGTTATATCCGCCGAATTTTACATAAGAATCAAGGTTCTATATTGTTGTAGCAAAAGTATGCAACAGACCCATTGCAGAATTGCTGGCTCCGCCCATAGACAGGTTGTTTTTGTGTAAAGTCGCTTTCAAGAAAAACTGTCTGATGAGAAAGTACTCATCTCACCTTTTTTTACTATCACAAAACGTGACGAAAAAGTACCAGTGCGTTATAGTTATTATGGATTGCAATATTTGGATTGTATATCATTGGTGCTGCCAGAAAATTTTCGTGGGAGGGGAGGTTCCAGGGTTTTTTAAGTAGTGAAGGAGGGGTCCAGAGGCTAAACATTTTTCAAAAAATTCCAAACAAACGCGACAAATTACCCTTTTATAGGGAAAATTTCGATGTCAAGTGCGAAACTGGTCTGCAACCTCCTGGACTCCTTCTCTTGTCCATGCTACTGCTATGTACAACACAACTGTGTAATCTCTGCTTTCTAGATGAATTCTAGAGCTCTACCATTAGTTTGCACTTTGCCTCCACAAAAGGCTAAGATCTGGGATTAGTCTTTTGGACTAATATTTTCGGGAACATTTTACTTTTCCTCCGACTAGCTAATTTTCTGTACTAGCAACACGACTCTCAAATCTTTCAGAATGATTCATCTTTGGCTGGTCAATCAATCTCCTTTTCATCGTATAAATACCAACTATTCGAATGACATGTTGATGTTTTAACTACATGCTATTCGAATCAACAATAATCTCACCCAGGGTGAACCCCTGTCGATGTTTTTCATTGTTTTTGTTTTGTTTTGTTTTGTTTTTTTTTACGGTTTATGATCCGCTACACGTTCACAAAAAAAAAAACAAAAAAAAAACATTTAATTTATCATTTGTATTCGACTATTTTGTTTAAACATGGGCTCAAGCGTGAGCGGTTGCCAAATCTCATGAGATATTCCCGGCAGAATTCATTTGCTCTCATCTGTATGAGTGAATTTTTTTTTTAGAACGTGGCAATCTCATACCTCATCTAAATGACCTTGACATGCATTGCTTTGCGCACTTTTTTTTTATTTTTATTATTATTTAGTTATCTTATATGAGCCGATGGATGGATTATGTTTCTTTGACTTTATTTTTATTCGTGTTCTTCTCATTTCCAGCTCATTTCTTTTCTCGAATTCAAGTCAAATTATTTGCTCGACTCTTTTACGATCGTTTTTGGATTTCAAGGAGTAAACTTTGACTGGTACGGAGGGTGGGGTGGGGCTGGGTGGGGGGGTTGGAGGGATAGTGAGAGGTGCAGTAACAACGAATACATTTTTACGATTCTTCTCGGACATATGCGACGCGACCCAGCGTGGCGACTTCACTTTCTATAGGTCGAGGTTCGATGTTCGATGTTTTAAATCACCCTGGTCACAAAATTTATTACCTCAACTTGAACTACAAGTGATCATTTAATCAAAAATAAACTGTAGTAATGCCGTTTTATAGACATTTTAGGAAATTCCTTGATGAGTATGTTGCAAATTTTTGCCACAGCTACAGAGTACAGAGGAGGGTCACTTCTGGTGAAAAAAATCACGTGACATATTACTTAGTTGCTAGGTGGGAGCATCAAAAAGTTCCAAATGACTCACAAAGTCCATAAACGCGTTGAAACAAAATGTCAAGATGGCTGTCATATCAGTGAGTTACTTGGACGTGCAATAGGGGAGTCCCATCTATTCGCTCCTTTCTATGCTGATCAGTGGCGTCGCGTGCCATCTGGCAACAATGCAACTGCTCCATTTAAACTCATTAAATAAATCGAATTTTCCTTGTGCACTGTGCACCCCCTGAATTTGATCTCTTAAATGAGTTTAAATGGATACAATACACGGTTGCCAAATTGCACGCGACGCCACTGATGCTGATGAAAAGTGATGGATTACAGAGAAAGCTGCAATGAATAAAATAATAATGAGCGGGTGTGATGAATGGAGCAAGGAAATAATGTCAAGGTTATAGGTACCTACGAGGAAATCTGGGAAAATACAGGGAATGGGGCAGTTGCAAGCGTCTGCAATGTTTTGTTTTTTAGAAAGAAAATGTAGGTAGGTGCTAAAATGAGCTAAGAACAAAGATGCCCTCGGTTTCTGATTAAGTCCCATTGTTCGGGAGATGAGATTTTGGCCCAAAATACATTGTTTTACGTGGGCATTCCGCGTAGTTACGTCTCTATTTTTATACATACGATTTTACATTTTACATATACACGATTTTTTACATCTGTGCACGGGTCTATCTTCAAAACTGGGATACTTAGAAAAAAACCAAAGGCACCATTGTTCTAAGCCTAAGCTCATCGAGTACTATAATTTTTTCTTTTTTTTTAACACAAACTTTCAGACCCTTGCAACTGCCCCATTCGATGGGACTTCCCCAATGTGACCCGCTCATTCTATAGTGTCATCTCGGAATTTCGTTTAAATACGTTTATTGATTTTTTTAGTCGATTTTAGAACTTTTTAGTGCTCCCATGGTTATTTTCAAGTGATTTTACACTCAAATTTACCTTCTCTGTAGCTGCAACGAAATATTGCAACCGCAACTCGACATTGCACAGTATTTATGTAAATTTTAATTCCAGACTGATTGTGAGTCCGATAAAACTAGTGTGTTCTGTTTATTTAAATTAAAAAAGTGTCTCGATACATTTTATTCAAGTATACTTCAAAGAAAATATTGTAACATTTTCTGAATTTCATTCGAATGTCAATTACATCGGAATGAACTTGAGTTGTACACGTATTGCGAGTAGGCATTCTTTGACCCGAATTTTCAACTTTGTATCACAAGATTTAATTTAATTTATGTGTGTATACAAGCTTTGCCTCTGTAGAGAAAGGAATCATTGGAGTTATGAAAAAAAAAAAAAAAAAACACGTATTTTTTATCTTCCCGTCTTTCAGTCTTATCTTGTTCTTTATTTCTTTGATGAAATTGATCGAAATTTTTTATAATCCTTGTGTTACCGGGGGGGGGAGGGTGAATTCTGGGGTGAATTCACCCCAGGCCAGTTTCTTTGAAGATGAAAAGCTGAAATTTTACTTTGAGCTTCCAAGTCAGCCTCAACGAAAGTGTATTTAGAAGCTTTCCACAAAAAATCAGACATTTTCATCAAACTTTCCCGTATTTTTGGGCAGCAAAGTCGCTGAGGGAAAATCCCCCCCCCCCTCTGAAAATTTTGAGAGAAAAATTATTTTATCATGAGATTACATGGCTTATATCATGCAGTTTCAAAATTTGTGATCGTTTCAATCTGGGATTATTTTGCATCCAAATTTCAAAATTCAAAGAAATCAAAGGAACGGTCACAATTCTAGTTTTATTTGAATTTAGTGCTTTCTTGGAAATTTCCTCGCCAAACATTTAAAAATTAAACAATTTGAAATAACAAAGCAAGGTATGCTATTATTACTCAAAGAATGCTGGACAAGATGATTTTTATAGATTTGAAAAATATTAACAAAATAAGCCATTAGCAAAGGTTTTATAAGTTTGGGTGAAAATTCACCCCTCTTTGGTTATCAGAAGGTGTAAAACACCTTGGTAACACAAGGGTTAAGAAGAGTTGAAACTGTAGAACCAATTTGGCAATGAGACGTTGCTTCGGCTAGTAGCTATGACACACATGTTACGTAATATCTCAGTCGCACATCCAAGGTCAATGCTTCAGGCGCTACCCTTACACATCTAGAATGAACATATAACGTTATGTTTCTCACCACAACTTCTTTTTAATATGTGATCGATTAGTCAATCGACAAACATATATTTAATGACTTACAAAGTTTAAGTACTCTCAATTTCAAGAATCGGATATTCGGTTGTCAGGACATAGGGATATAAATGTACCAAGGGAAAATTTCTGCAAACTCTGGCTACTTAAAATCCATAAAAGAAGATCGTGAGGAATCTTCGAAGCTGTGCCGCAGTTTGATAGTTTTATCTACATTTCTCGCGTGTTGCTCATTAAAACTATGCATCGAAATGTGTATTTCATTGCCATTGATTTAAATCTCCTCTATTGCGTTTTGCGAGTGTTATAATTTAAAGAAAATGTGTATGTTTATGTTGTGACTTATTTTTCATCGTCTACTAACTCTATACACACTGAAAAAACAGCTATCGTAAGTTTTATACCGTAACTTGGTTTAAATTTTCGACAATTCAGGAAAATTGTAAATTTTAGTTTTTCCATGATTTGAGTTCAAGACGTTTTGGTTAAGTTTTTAAGAATGTAATGGCTAAAAACGTAACGTAAAAATACTAACATAAAAATTAACGTAAAATTTACAATTTATTTTCTTGGATTGTCGAAAATTTAAACCAAAAATTTATGGTAAAAATAAAATTGATAATATAATAATATAGTATTAATAATATATATAATAATTAATAATTGTATATAATATTAATAATATATTGTAATAATATAAATTTATGGTAAATCTCACGATAGCTGTTTTTTCAGTGTGCGGTAACTGGTACACAATGTCAGTGGCGTTGCGTGCCATTTGGCAACGTTGTATGCTGTCCATTTAAACCCATACGAAAGGTCGAATGCGAACGTGTTCACCGAACACCTAGTAATTCGATATTTTCCATGATTTTAAATGGACAAACTGCAATGTTGCCAAATTGCACGCTACGCCACTGCACTATGTGTACCTCAAAATAGCCCAAAAACTGAAGGTTCACGGTTTCGCTCTTTGAAAGGAGAGGTCGAATTCTTGATTCGTCAAACATAAAATCGAAAAGTGAGTTTTGGCAACTCCGTTAGATAAACACAGTGAGCCATGAAATACGCGCTAGACACACCTCCGCAGCTTGTCACATCGTTTGAGATTCATAGGCTTTGACGCATTAGGTAGTCTGTATATCATGTGCTCCTACTCCTCGTTGAAATGAACCGTGACTGATTTAATTGCTCAAAATGGATCTACGAAGATGTCGCCGTCAAAGGAATCTCGTAATTTTCGAATTAGTCACGGATAAACACTTATTTCGCCTCATTTTTCTCTTATTCCGTTCATCCCATCTCCTTGAAGTCGTGTTAAAGTATCGTGATCTTATAGCGAATCGTCAGCTAAAATAATGCCAAATTGAACCCCGAAGAGAAATGGATACCTGGTGCAAAGCTGGCGCACACTGGGTCAAATTTTTGGTAAAAATCCAAAACCGCCAATTCTCAAAAGGGTCCGATCCAAAACTGACAATTTCATTTTGGCGGTTATATGGAGACCCCCATAGTTGGTTTTTAAGAAATGTCAGAGAGAAAGAGGAAGAAAGAGGGAGAGATGGAGTGGGAGTGTGGGAGCGAGAGGGAGAGAAAGGAAGACGAATTCCTGCCTACGGCTCTGTCGAAGAGGACGAATGGAGAAAAGGATGGTAAACAAATATGCCTTAAAATAAATAGGCGAGCTTCAAGGAGCCGGCGTTGATTAATTGAATTCGATTTATTGATAAGATCGAGAAACTTGGTATTTTTAAATGATTTAATCTTTCAATAAACGTTGAAAGGTATGTCGTATAGACGCCGCGCCGCGCCGGCCGCTGGGGCTGATGTCCTCGCAGTAGGACGCAAAGTTGGCAGAAAATTGCCGATTTGGTGACCAAAATTATCAGTATTGTATATCACCAATAAGTATTACGAAAAAGCTGTCGGATCAAATTCGATATTCTGAAGGGGAGTCGGACGGCCTATCTCAGCACATGTTAAACCATCAATATTTATGAAACATTTTCTCAGGAACTATTCAACCGATTTTCAAAAACTTTGGCTTCTTTGATTTGTATTATTGTCCTGCACACTTTGATACGGGGGTTTAAAAAAAAAATTGAATTTTGAAAGTGTTATGATTTTTTAAAATTTAGTTCCAAAAATTAATTATTTTTGGGCACCTTTAGGCTCATAAAAGTTGAGCCAAACAGAAATATTGAAAAAAGCCCGTGTCAAATTGTGCAGGGCGTAAAGACGAATCAAACAAGCCTAAGTTTTTCAAAATCGGTTGAGTGGGTCCTGAGAAAATGTACCTCTTGTGTGAAAAACACATACTGGGGGAAAACACAATTTAAAAATTCCGGAAAAAAACACTTTAAATGCATCATGTACTTAACTCTGTTTTTCTTTTTTTAATGAAATTATTCTTAAAAAGTAGACTACTCATCTAAAATAAGCGAACTTGGTCTTAAATTAAAGCTGATGATATATGGAACAAGTTTAGCTGAATTTTTTTTTTTTTAGAATTTTGACCGAAATCCTCACCCGACTTCCCTTAATAAACCATACGTAGCTTAGCGATTTACGCACTCAATGACAACACGAATAACACGGTAGAAACATTCAACTCGAAAACAGTGGCGTAGCGTCCAATTTGGCAACATTGCGGCAGTGGAAATTGCCATTTAAAATCATTGAAAAGATCGAACAACTAGGTTTTCGGTGAACACCTTCGAATTCGACCTTTTATATGGGTTTAAATGGACGCAATACAACGAAGCCAAATGGCACGCAACGCCACTGCCCGAAAAGCATGCACGGTGTTGCACTCATTCCAGAACTGCGCCGGTTTATTTATAATTTCAATGGAATTTTTCAATTCACTGACGATTCCTTCAGTTGAACAAATTGGTACTCAGCTCAGTTCAGTACATGACTGTTCTATCCTGATTGGCATACTGGCTGACTGGCGCACCTAACAGACGCTCAGTAGCGGCTCGTGAAATTGCGATATATCGATGTTCATCCATTTAAAAGTATGGAAAAGTATCGATTTATCGGGGGTTCAATTGCACTCCCTGAATGGATAATAAAAAGGACGGTTTTGAATGTCAGCTGTCTCTTCCAGCTGACTCTGTATGTCAACAGCAAGATTACAAGAAGCTAAAATCCCAATTAAAATTTCTAAAATATCTCGTAAAAAGTTTGATCTACCCTCATACCAAGTACCTATAAAAAGTATCTTTTAATAAAAAGATAACACTGAATAAGAAACAGTATTACCAGAAGCATGACAATATGTGGACCGATGTTAGGGATAGCACAATTACCAGAATTCTAGTGGTTGTACCGCATAGCTCTTGACAATTTGTAGGTAATTCTAGTTCTATAACCATAATCTGGTATTAACACTAGACTTTTCTTGTCGAAGTACTAGACTTTATGTGGTTTTATATCGTTGAGCTTCTGGTAAGATCACTGGAATTTCGGAATTATTTTTTTCAGTGAAATATATGTTATTGAAACATTCTTTAATTTCTTTACAATTTTTTTATCAACATAATTTTGATGAAAAGTTGTTGTTTTTTTTTTTTTTTTTTTAAGTTTTGTTTCTTTGTTTCCAAAAAGTTTTGTTTAAAGCAAAAAAAAAACTTCTTGCGTCATTAGCATGCTGACTTACTGTGTGTGTTCCACTGAGCGCTCTGATCTTAAACCAATAACCTTCTTTTCAGAACCTTTAACAATTTATTGAGCTGATGTTTGGTCACCAATTGGATTTTTATTGTTAACTGTGAGGCGCAGCGCGGCCGGTAGCTATCAGCGTCGCGTCTACAGTCGAGCCGTGATTTGTGCGAGGCACGCGAAGGAATACATACAAAGGCGTCCAATGTCCAATGTTGGGGCTCCTTTATTTACTTACCTGAGTTAGGACTACATTATTCACCGTGAGGCATTGACTGACTCTGACTGTATGTGACTCGCGGGTTTGCCAAACCGCGAGTAACACAAGCTACGCATTTTGCCATGATGTAGACTGCGAGGGGAGTTCGGAAAGTAAAGATACATGACCTCTGTACAGAATATGGTGACAGGTATCAACCAACCAACGATGAAATCTTATCTGATACACCCTAGAGATGAGCTGTGTACAGTCGGAGGTTTATTGGATTATTACTCATTAAGAATTTTAGTGTCATAGTGTTTGAATTTTCTCCCGCCGAAAATTTATAGTTCCGCGTGCGGTGCTCCATGCATTCGCAAGTTTTCAAAGTGCGGAGTGCAATCTGTAATCCGTTTTTTGGTTACCAGAAGTGATAATACGGCGGTAATTTATCGGGAAATAGCACAAAAGCATGGTGACAAAGTGCCGAACCGGTAAAATGTTGGCAAATGGGGCCGAGAACTCAACGCTTCATAGGCTTTTTATTTCGTGACGTCACACGAAACAGGTCTATTCAAGTACTATGGTGATGTCCGTCGTGCAAAAATTGTAAACCGGTAAATCCGGTTTGGGTTTGGTTCCCGGCTCATACTTTATGATAAAGTCGGTTTACGGTTCGATCCGGCTCTACACGAACATTGAATCAGCTTACCGTTTTTGGAAAGAGTTACATCAAATCAAACGCGTACGGAGACAATTCTACTTTTTCTAGGTCTTTTGTGTTTCTAAGATAATATCTCTCTAATTTTCAGATCTAACCTTGTTGTTAAACTTTTCTGTTCCAGATATTGTCAAAATCAAGAAATACGAAAATCCTTCGCCTAGAGATCAAATAATATTAACCAATAACAAAAGCAAATCTATATCAAACAATGTCTCTTCAAATAACTTATCATCTCAAAAACCAAGGTAAGATGAAATCTTGAGTGTTTTTTCTCCCTCTCTCCTCTCTGTGCCTTCTCTCTCTGTCTCTCTCTCTCTCTCTCTCTCTCTCTCTCTCTCTCTCTCTCTCTCTCTCTCTCTCTCTCTCTCTCTCTCTCTCTCTCTCTCTCTCTCTCTCTCTCTCTCTCTCTCTCCTCTCTCTCTCCTCTCTCTCTCTCCTCTCTCTCTCTCTCTCTCTCTCTCTCTCTCTCTCTCTCTCTCTCTCTCTCTCTCTCTCTCTCTTTTATTGATAACAAGCACGAACGATTGTATGAAGTGAAAAAGAAAGAAACCTCTAAGAATGAATTGATGAACGGAAGGAATTTGTAGCTACAAATGGTCGGTAATAAATTAATAATTCTGCGATTGAAGATTTGTGTGAACTCTGTTTCCTTTCAAAGAGTGAGACATGGTCATCCTTTTGCTTTCAAAATCATAATCCCACAACCAGTGTAACTTTACACTTTTAATCAATGTCGACTCGGGTGTTAAAACCACAAAAAATAACGATGATGACCTTAAAAACTTGCTGCAAATGCGGGAGTTTGCGGTGAGGAACGTTTGAAGATGTTCCAGTGCAATCACGACAACAGTAACTTTAGTCCCAAATTGTTTTTTTGTTTTTGTTTTTTGTTGTTGTTTTTTTTCTCGCAGTGTTGCTTGTTGCATAAACGATGATTATCAGGAGCTTGTTAGTGACAGTCTCGGAATTTTTAAGTGCTTATGACAATAAATAAATGAACCATGAGTCCATGACCATTCCTCGGAATCTCCATTAAGCACGCCCTAGTGTGACTTCTGCACAGAGAAGCGTGGCAAACTGCCGATGAAGCATATAACAAGATATAAGCATTTGTCTTTGTCTACCTTAACTTATTACATTCCTCCCAAAGATTACTTTTACTTCCAATTATGGCTCATGTTGTTTTGCCAAAGTCAAGGTTAAAACCGAACCGGTACGCAATCAGGCAATATAGAGAGTAGCACGTACGTAACCTGTATACCTACGTTGTTCACCAAATATTAAAAGTTTAATCTCTTGATGCTAGAATCTGGTAGTGGGGAGCTAGCTCAGAGATGTCAAAACCTTGGAAGAATGGGTGAAGGAATTGAGAAAGAGCCCCTAAAATTTCATAAAATGCGAACAAAACTAAGTTCTCGTGCTATTGTTTCCAAATTTGTTGAGTTTTAGGGCTCCTCTGAATCTGACACTTATACATGGTATACTATGTTCCAGAGGATTCACTCTACTGGTCTGAGATCGAAAAAAAAGTGGAGAAAAATCTGTGGAAAAAAGGAATGAAAAATCATCGTTTTCGATCGTTTAAGTTAAAATTGGTATTGAAAGTTTATGTATTATAAATGGGGCTTTTGCAAACTTTTGCTATAAGCAAAGAAATAGTCCAATTGTATGTACAGACCAGCAAAAAATCACGAAAACACTAAAAAGTCTAAAATTCAGTTATAAACTCACATAACTGCTTTAACGGCAAGATGGTAATGGCGGTTCGATGCAGTTATCATGGGAGATTCCTGTCACTTTCTCTACGGAAACACAGAGATATGTCGCTCAATTTAGATAGGAATCTCCCATGATACCTCCGTCTCTCTGCCACTAAGCCCGATTCTGAGAGTGAATTTTGTGATGTTTTAGTGTGCTCATCGTTATGTTTGCAGGTTTTTATGCAAGAATCAACTTTCAATCCCCTCTATAGTAAAAGTTAGCAAGAGATTCATTAATGAGAAGTTTTCTTTCTGATCTGTCCCACTTTTTGACGATCTTAAGCCATAGTGCAGTGGCGTAATCTGGAAGATTTCGAGGGAAAAGGGGATCCGAGCGTCAGAATTTGGTAAGTTTCCTCTGAAAACGAAAAATTTGGCGGATGAAAAAAATTACTGTTCTTGTGCAGAGTGTTACTCTGTCACTCTGCTAAACTGGAGCGTACAATCAATTTGTCAACCAAAGGAATCATCGTTGAATTAAAAACTTTTTACTGAAGATCCATGAAACGACAGCGTGCATTGGTTCTTGATCGCATCCGAATGCGAAGAAAGAGTATAACAAAAAAAAAAAAAAAAAAAAAAAAAAAATACAACCAAGGTCAACGCGAAAAATTGACTTACAGTTTCTCTCTCACAGTAGATCAATTTGACGGCTGTTTGCAGAAGAGAATTCAAACTTTTCCATGTGTACTGAAGGGAACCAACTTTCAAAGGTTATTTCCACTGAAGTTAATGGGTCTGTTGCAAACTTTTGCTACCGTGATATTGCGTGTGAAATCTTAAGTAAAATCACGTGAAAAGTGCATTGGTGGTAACAGAAAGTCATGAAATGCAATATTAAACTCACAAGAGGCGTTTAACTGAAACCCAAGATGGCGGTAAAATATCGAGCAACCTGTGTGCACTGTGCACGCACCGTGAACATCCGTGATAGCCAACGTTAAGAACCTCACAGCATCGGAGGTTATGAATTTGTTTGCGTTGTGATTGATTGTGATCGATGTTGTGAGGTTGGCCATCTCGGATGTTCACGGTGCTTGCATACAGGTTGCTCGATATTTTACCTCAATCTTGGATTTCAGTTGAACGCCTCTTGTGAGTTTAATACTGCATTTTATGACTTTCTGATACCACCAATGGACTTTTCACGCGATTTTACATGAGACTGATTACTCTATCGTCTATAGCGCTGTAGCGAAAGTTTGCAACAGACCCATTCTCGTCTGCCTCTGTATTGCAAAGCCGTATAATTGAACACGAGCTCACTATCCAGTGGAGTCCACATTTTGCATTAAAAGCGCCTTCAATCAGCGAAGGTAGGCAACATCGGTTTCGCTCGCATTTTCCAGCCACAATACGATATCAGAGGGCCGATCATTTACTTCATCGTTAAACCGATCGATAAGACTGCCTATGAGTGATGCTATTGGTCGAAAATTGTAAAACTTGGCTGTTGCTATGGTAACCATCGTTATAGTGTCCGTTTTTTAAAGGTTACTTATGAGTAGCCTTTATAAAACGAGACTCTTAACGATGGTTACCATAGCAACAGCCAAGTTTTACAATTTTCGACCAATAACATCACTCATAGACAGTCTTATCGATCGGTTTAACGATGAAGTAAATGATCGGCCCTCAGGACAGCGTGTCGGCGGGCGCGACGGATCGCTTAGTCATCGTTATTACAAGACCGCGCTGCTATTCTGATCTTATTGGACTAGTGATAGCGATCGCCGTTTATGATCGAATGCATAATCGTAGCCAGGATATAATCTTTCTCTCTCTTAGCCCACTTAAACGCATGTGTTAGAAAAGGACAGAAAGAGGGGCTGAAGTCACGTGACAGCCCCTGTATCCATCCTTTTCTAAAGCCTGGTTTCCAATGAGACGCAAGGCCTTGCGCACCGTAGCGTTGCGTTCCTTGCGTTTGGTAGGTTTGCGACGAAGGACTAAAAGTCGTTCCCAATGAACGCAAGCATCGGCCAATCAGCATCAAGGATTTCAAAGGGCGTGCGGCGAAACACTCAAAATGGAGTCGGTTTGTTTACATTTTAACTTTCGACTGCGTTAGTGAGGTTAGGTTAGTTTCGAATGACAACAGCGCGTTTTTCTCACTTTTACTTTGCATGTTTTTATTTTCGTATTGTCTCAAAAGTTATTATTTGGTTACACCAGCAAGATTCTCAAATCGCAATTGCGGTTTCAGCCGAATTCTGAGCGCTTCTTCTTCTTCACTTGTTGCATTTGTTGATTCGGGACTCATCAAACGCTCACCCGACAAGCAGCGGCCAGCGAAATCCGTCTAGCTCCTTGCGCAGCGACGCAAGAGTTGAAAAATGTTCAACTCGGCCGCGTCGTTGCGTTCCGACGCAAAGGTTTTGCGTAGCATTGGGAACGATCCCATTTGATCGCGTGTATTTCAACTTCGTAGCGTTGCGTCGTTGCGTAGTTTTGCGTCTCATTGGAAACCAGGCTTTAGAAAAGGATGGATACAGGGGCTGTCACGTGACTTCAGCCCCTCTTTCTGTCCTTTTCTAACACATGCGTTCAAATGGGCTAAGAGATAGATAGACAGTATCCTTGCTACGGCTATGATCGAATGGACTCCTCCTCGAAAGCAGCTCCAGTTCACGATTACCTAATGAATAAAGACCACTAGTTCAGATTTCGTATCATTATATTTTCACTTTTTTATTTTATTTTTCGAATTCTCGGGTCAACAGAGGGAAAAGAAAAAGAAAAAGTGGACTCGGCGGCTCGGTGGGTCATCTGGTCCGTGGCTACGCAAGTTGAATGTGACTATGATTTGACCAGTTTCAACTAGTTCTGACCGCATCTCTATATTTTCCTACGGCATCGCTTATGCGTTGCGTACAGCTCTTTCCACATGCACACGCCGCGCCGCTCCCGGCCGCCTGAATCTTAACGCCCGCGATCATGCACCTCTGACTCGGAGTCTCTGAATTCTTTGACCTTCTTTTATCACCGATACGGGGGGAGGGAGTGGGGGTTCATTCAGTTTATTGGTCTCTCTGTCTCTCTCTCTCTCTCTCTCTCTCTCTCTCTCCTCTCTCTCTCTCTCTCTCTCTCTCTCCCTCTCTCTCTCCTCTCTCTCTCTCTCTCTCTCTCTCTCTCTCTCTCTCTTTCTTTCTTTCTCTCTTACTGGCTTAGTCAACGCGGATCTCACGTACCGTCGAAAGAGAAATGTAATGAGCCAATCGGAATTCTGAACAATCTGAATGTAAGAGAACACTGAAATCGATTATCCTCAACTTCTCAGCTGAATGCTGAAACCGCTTTTTCCTGACTTTGCGCCGCGTATTAGCGGGACATTATTAATATTTTCGCGCGCTCAGATCAGAGCAGAGCTTTCTGGTCTCGCTTGCATTTATTCAATGTGACATTCTGTAATGCATCGGTGATTCTACTGGTTGTAGCCAATATTACATTGTGTTAGTTGAGAAGTATATAACCATGGTAGAAACCATCAAATCAGTAATATTTACTTCAACAGGTTTATTACCTGTAGGTTGTTGGATGCCATTTTAATATATTCGCAGTACTGCACTGATCTACGTAAATTCAAGAGGCAGAATGAGAACTTCACAAAAAATGGTGTCATTCAGAAACTCAAATGAGAATACCTCCTTGAGCTGGCTTTGGTTTTGAGAACTCCTTGAGATTTCCCCGTCCAAGCAGTGTATAAGGAGTGAAGTTCAAATATTGCAGCAGGATGATTAACGAATGAGCGTTTTGAAGGCGATTTTGCAAGGAAACCTCTGATGTAGCTTGGAAAATCGCCTTCAAAACGCTCATTCGTTACTCACACCACTGTGCTATTTGAAATTCCTTATACACTGTTTAAACGGGAAAATCTCAAGAATTCTCTAGTCGAGATTTAACTCAAGTTGGTATTCTCGTTGAGTCTCTAAATTGCACCCAAGACCTCCTATGCGGAGGAGATGATCATTTTGCCTGCCCTCCCCCATTGTTTAATGATAAAGGTAAAAGAGCAAAGGGCAATAATATAGAATTGGTCATTTTTTTTTACCAACTCAAAACACTATGCACTGAAAGAGGGTGGCATGAAGGGACAAACCGCATGCCCCCTCCCCCTCCTCTCTTTGATTTTGAAAACAAAGCTATATATGAGGCACTTTCTCAAATATTGTGCAAAAGTCATGAAAATTGAGGAAATCTTGTCCCCTTCCAATAACCAATCCGTTGGATCCCCGTAATGGGGCTCTTGCACACTTTTGCTGCAGGGGATTGAAGCGTTGATTCTTGCCTATAAACCTGTAAACATTCTAATGGGGCTATTGCACACTTTTTCTATAAACGATTTAATAGTCGATTATGGCGTAAAAACCTCAAAAAATAACGATGGCGGTACTGAAAACTTCCAAAATCCACTCCTAAACTCAATAAACGCAGTTATTTGCGGGAGCGTAATGGTGGCCGAAGGCACTAACAATGGGAGATTCCCATCTAACAATTCTGAAACTCCATCAAGAAGTGACCAATAAGAGACTACTTTCATTTGACACCGGTGTCACTAGGTGTTGCGGCACCATTCATCGGATGTGGATCATCACTCTGATGACTAATTACTCTGTGAATCATCCTTGTCAACATAGAAAGAGTGACGAAATTAAGATAGGAATCTCCCATTGTTAGTGCCTTCGGCCACCATTACGCTCGCGCAAATAACTGCGTTTATTGAGTTTAGGAGTGGATTTTGGAAGTTTTTAGTACCGCCATCGTTATTTTTTGAGGTTTTTACGCCACAATCGACTATTAAATCGCTTATAGCAAAAGTGTGCAATAGCCCCATTCAAGAGCCCCATTCTCTCTCCTCTTCCTTACATACATTTTAAACCACACATAACGACGAAGTATTATTAGGGGCTGATACATGTTATAAGACCAACCAAAAATTGAGGTAGCACGGACAATTTGTTTCTGGTTTGTTTGCTTCATATTTTTAACCATAAATCCAAAATTGCAATTAAGTGAGTGGAAACTCTCCATTTAAACGAAAGTGCAAGTGTTTTAGAGTGGCTATCAAGTCACGGAATTCCAGTATAACTATATCCAGGTTAGAGCATTTGGCTTGTTTCTGTCATGTGTCGGTTTATTTTTCGGGAAAATCCTTCCAAAAAGATTAGTTGCGTCGATTTTTGTGCCTAGATAGCAAGTTCCGTGACAATCAAACCATCGCGCGACGTTTCACCGCCGAAAAAAAAATAACAAAAAGAACACAAAGAAAAAAAGATAAAAAAAGGGGGAAAAAGAACCTCAGTGAAAAAGAGGATATGGAAGGGAAAAAAGAATAAGGGAAAGATAAAAGACGACGGAAAGAAGGTTCAGTTAAAAATGTAGAGATATGAAGACAAAATGATGAATTAAGTAGAATGTAGAGAGGTGAGACACTTTTGATGTACTTTCTCTGGAAGTACCGAGCGTCATTGTGTCAACAAGGAACAACAACTACAATGAGGAAAAGGGAAACAGGAAAAGGGTTTAAGGGAATAAGAGGTGTGGGGTTTGTATATGGTGTCAAAGAAACCAGTTATGCTTGGCACTCATACTCTTATGATAGGGCAGTTGCAAGGGTCTGAAATTTTATTGTGTTTTTTATATACTTATACAGGAAATGACAGTGCTTGCTGCGAGTTGAGAATAATTTTGCTTTTGGTTTTTCCCAAAATGTCCCGGTTTTGGAGATACACACGTGTGCTCTACGCGGAGTTCCTATTTAAAACAATGTCTTTTGGGCCAGAATGTCATCTCCGGGACAACGAAACTGAATTAGAAACCAAAGGCTTACATGGGCGCCCGCAGAAAATTTTCTCAGGGGGGCAAAATCGTTGGAGGGGGACCCCCCCCCCCGAGGAAAAGGGGAAACTTTTTTTCTTCCCCCCTCCCCCCCATCCAAATAGTGAACAATTATTAAGCCATTGTCGGTGTTTCCAAAAAATAATAATAATAATACATTTGACGTGTTTGATATTAAGAATAAAGGGACAACAGATGGGAATAAAAGTAAGAAAAATGTATAATTAAGGCGGTAGCCAGAAGAAGGGCCCATAGGCGTATGGGCCCTTTTTGCGGAGAACGCTTAAATCGGTTTGTCATACCCTCAAATAGCTATCCTGAAAATTTCGTGAAAAAAAATTAAGTTTTCAGTGCAGGAGAGCAATTTGAAGATAGTGGGGTTAGGCCGATATTAGAAAAAACGACGCGTCTCGTATTTTCCGTGATTTCGTCAAAGAGTTTGAGAGTCACAATGAAAATGTAGATGCAGCGTCGATTGTTAACGTAATCTGAAGGAGCTGAGTAAGCATATTGACTGGTATTAAGATGTAGAAACACTAGGGGCGTAAGAGGGGGGGAGTGCCAGACACCCCCCCCCCCCCCAACTTCGGACTTTGTGTAAAATTGACCTTTCCGTGGAATTTGGAGGCATTTTCCTTGGATTATCTGAAGTTTTAGGATGGTTTTCTCTCCTTCTCTCCAGCTCTTGACCGCCGGATTTGTACCCCCCCCCCCCCCCATAAAACCGCCAGTATTGAACAGCTCTGATCCAGCGTGCAATTTGGCAACGTTACAGCTCGTTCATTTAAACCCATGAAAAAGATCGAACCATTGGGTGTTCAGAACACCTTCACATTCGAATTTTTGAATGGGTTTAAATGAACACAGTGCAACATTGCCAAATTGCACGCTGCACCACTGCTCTGATCCAAAAACAAGGAGAGGCTTTCTCGAGAAATAACCGGAATTTAATCGAACGTTTTTCCACTATTTTTGCTTAAAATGTGCAAATATCTTCAAAAAGGCATCGCCTTTTACATAGAATAGTTTGTTTTAGGCAAATAACTCCTAAATCCATGCCCTTCCTGTGAATAAGAAAGGAAAAAATACTACTTTATATTGGAAAAGTGTGTTCTCTAGAATAAGGGCCCATAACACACCCCTGGTTTTTCCCACTGTGCGACCAGTTTTTTGTAATTTGTTGAATCCTATGAGACTTAAGTCGTTCCCTAGGAAATGTACGACGAGGATCAGCCACAGTTTTTGTCAAATTATTCTTTAAAATGGTTTTTTTTTACCAATGAAAACTTTAAAGCTGTTTTTCTCAAAACTTGATTTTTGCCTATGGGCCCTTCTTCTAGCTACCGCCTCAATTCTACTATCCATTGCAAAAAGTGAGTTACAATTACAAAATGAACTAATATTAAAGTTCGTCAACTATTCTTCCTGTGATTTACATTTCAATTTCTTTTGGTCCTTTCATTTTTCCTCTGAAATTTTGACTGTTTTGATTTCCGGGGGGGGGGGGCAAGTGCCCCCCCTTGCCCCCCGCTGCGGGCGCCCATGCGAAAGGCACCTTTGTTCTCAGCTCATCTAGGACTTTCTATAAAAAACACAGTATTTCAGACCCTTGCAACTACCCCATTTGCATACAATGCTTTCACCCTCCTCCTCCCCTCCATTTGAGCTGATCCATCTACGCGTACTATTGAAGAAAACAAATCTTATTCGTCTATCTATCATCGATAAAGGTTTAGGGCAAACATCCCGTCGTATACTTTCGAACTCTGGTTACTCTATCCAAAGCTTCTCGTGCGTCATGATCGACGTCTCAGCTCAGCTCGTTGACAATTCGATTTAACCCCCGACTGAATAAATTGCGATGCAGTCCGCCCCGCGTCCCAAAGCGCAGCGATTAAGGTCGCCCGTGACACCAATCCGTCCCTTGCAACGCTTTCCACCTCACTTTATACTGTTGCGTCTAGTCTAGAAATAGTCGTCTTGCCCTCCAGAGTGTGTTTATGGAGAGGGGGGGAGGATTGGCGAAAGGGGAAACAGAAGCAGCGAGCGACCTCCGCTAAGTCAGA
>VMOF01000035.1:62595802-62763840 GCA_011764245.1 Trialeurodes vaporariorum | reverse complement strand
TGTGTCTGTCAATCAGTTACTGATATCCTGCGTAAATTCATTAGTTTAAGAAGAAAGTACGGTGTAGACGAGGAATTACAAACATTAATGTTAGGTTTGCATATATAGATACATAAAAATGGATTATGAAGATACTTTACAACTCCTACTTCGAACACTTCAATTTTGGACTATTGTAGAGAAACAAAAAACAATATCGGAAGAAGGACTGGAACAATTACAAGAGGATGTTGATATTGTATGTCAATATTTAGATAGTACGCCAAATGAAAATGGTCATTTTGAGGGTTGTTGTTGTACTCAAAAATTGATAAAAATTGAAGATAAAATCTACTTACCTCAATATAATTTTTTTAATTATCATGAGTTATTTTTACGAAATCAGCTATCAAAAAGCAAAAAAGAAATTTGCAAATGTTCTCGATTCAACTCCGCTCTCTTCCGGATGAAATACTTTGATAAAGTATATGAATGAAAAGGGAAATCCCTGAGATAGTTAGATAGAGCCATGTAAAAGGAGTATAAACATATGGTAGATATAGATTAGGGTTCAGTTCTTCGTCTCATAGTGATCTCACATGGGTTTATTTTGTGAGCGCTAATCCTGATGAGGTCTGAACCTTACTTTATATCTACTAAATTAAATTAACAAAGAAAAGGGGGGAAACAGTGCGGATTGAGCAAGGAGGCAGGATTAGGACTATTTAGTCCTCTCCTCCACCCAACCTCCTTGCTCTCACTCATTTGCTTCTAATGAGGCAAGCACAAAACGAAAAACAATAGAGAACGGTTAAATTTTACAGAAAAATATAAGGTAGATGTCCCAATTACCGCCCCCCTTAAGAAAAAATTGCCGTAAAATGCCTGTAAAAATGTTAATTTTTATCAAATCTATGATCGGTTTTCACTAGGGCCTCTCAAATACTATCTAGTTTTATGAAAACAATATAAAGTTGGCGTAATCAATCAGGAAAAAAAATTATTAATAAAACTCGAAAAAATGACCCATGTCCCAATTACCGCCACACCAAAAGTAGCTTTGTCCCAATTATTGTCATATCAGGTGCCCTAATTATAGCCATACATATTTGCGCTGGCTTTTCATTCAAATCATCATGTTTATTGTCAGGAAATAATGACATTATAATAATTTAAAAAGCAGAAAGTAAAGAGAACAGATTTTTAATAAGTAACTGCTGAGAGAAATCGGCAAAAACAGGTAATACGGGGGCAGGTGTCCTGTGTCAACTTCCATGATTTTTTAAGGGCACAACGCTGCTAAATATCAACTTCAAACTTTTTTCACCAGTTCAGCCAACCTATGAAAAACACTTATCACATATACGCTTAAATTTGTCTGCTAAAGTAGGCTTATTTTAAAGAATAAATGAAAAGGGGGGCGGTAATTGGGACAGGGGCGGTAATTGGGACATCTACCTTAAATGGTTATGGGGACATAGTAAATAAAAGTAAATAAAAGTAAATAAAGGTAAAAAAAAAAAAAAAAAAAAAAAAAAAAAAAAAAAAAAAAATGGTTCGTATAAGGAGAGAGAAACAGAGAGAAAAGCTAAAGCAAAACAAAAACAAACAAAAAATACATTCTATGTGTATGTTTGTATGCAAGTAATTAAGATAAAATTATTGTGCTTTTAATAAATTCTCTAACTCTTCCCTTGAAACAATCGAACGAAATAGTCAGAGAGAGAGAGAGAGAGAGAGAGAGAGAGAGAGAGAGAGAGAGAGAGAGAGAGAGAGAGAGAGAGAGAGAGAGAGAGAGAGAGAGAGAGAGAGAGAGGGAGAGAGAGAGAGAGAGAGGAGAGAGAGAGAGAGAGAGAGGGAGAGAGAGGAGAGGGGGAGAGAGAGAGAGAGAGAGAGAGAGGGAGAGAGAGAGAGAGAGAGAGAGAGAGGAGAGAGAGAGAGAGAGAGAGAGAGAGAGGGAGAGAGAGAGGAGAGAGAGAGAGAGAGAGAGAGAGAGAGAGAGGGAGAGAAATAAACAAACTAAAAACTTAGGCACTTTAAATCAAACATCACGTAAAAATAGTGCCATGACGTAGTCTCTAAAATAGACTACTGACTTTTTTACCTAGTATTATAGACAAGCTTGGAAATTTAAAGATTTTTGCGACTTTGAACTATAGTGACAACGCTTTAGCTGTATTTCTTAGCGGACGGGGCTTGGCAGGAATATTTTGAAAAAATATCCGATTCTTTTGAATGTTCCTTAGAATAATAAGCATAGCCGTAGCCAGGGTATTGTCTCTCTCTCTCTCTTAGCTCATTTAAATGCATGTGTTAGAAAAGGACAGAAAGAGGGGCTGAAGTCACGTGACAGCCCCTATATCCATCCTTTTTTAACACATGTGTTTAAATGGGCTAAGAGAGAGAGAGAGACAATACCCTGGCTACGGCTATGATAATACTCGTAAGTATATTAATGCTTATTACATAAACCATCCAAGTCTTCGGACCTCTGAAAATGGATTAGACTAATGGGAGTCGTTAAAAAATCTTCAGGCTCAGAACATAGTTTAAGCTGGTATCGGCCAGAAAGATAATAAGCGGATTAAGAAGCGTATTGAGAATTTTTTTTTAATCCTGCAGAGCATTGTGGATAACGGAATTGATCAAATAAGAATAATATAATCAAGGTATATGGAAGAACAGGTATGGACAGGAGGCGGGGTTTAAGGGGCTTTCGAGTTTTCCCGCCAAACGATGACGACACGCTTGCTTTGGCGATGACGTAGCCGTCACCTACTACAGTAGCGAGAGATGGGGATCACGGGAGAGTGAGTGAGATAGTTTGGAACGCTAGGCGAATTTTATCGCGACCGTCTAGAAAATCTGTGACGTAGCCGTCACCCACTGAGATAGGCTCCGCCTCCTGTCCATACCTGTTCTTCCATATACCTTGTAATATAATAGTAAAAATTTTAAAGTACGTAAAAATATCTCACTCTTTCATAACCTTATCTTTAAAACATATTATTTAGTTTGAGCGCCACAGTCGGCTTACGAGTTTTTGTTTGATCACATTATTGCAAAGTCTCAGATTCGAATGATATTGCGACGACGTTTTCAAAAGACGCAAGAACAAACAATCAGCTATCGCCGCTGACATGTTGGTTGGAATAAACATTTGGAGCATCGATTTTGCGGCCATTTCGTTCTATATCTTAAAATTAATGCAAGAAAAAAAAAAAAAAAAAAAAAAAAAAAAAAGTTGCATGCAGCATTTTCAAATTTTCTCCTATAAACACATAAAAAGTGTTATCGACAAGTCAATATGTGATACTACTGCTGGATATTATTGAGCCCTCTAACGTTCCACTGTTGAAATCATGTGCGCGGCAAATTCAAAATTGCCGTCTTGACTGATGGCGTGAAAAAACAGCAGGCTGTTTTAGTGATGACTTCATCCAGTGAAAAAGTTCGTTGAGCCTGAGCGTTCCAAACTATCGACGATTTTAATGTGAAGTCAACGGTTAGCCAATAGCCAACAACTACAGCAATGCACTCATCGGTCGCAATCGGTTGTGATAAAACTCGCGTAGCGTCCCAAACTATCTCATTTTCTGGATAGCGCGGCCATTTTTAATCTACCAGTTTAGTAGTACCCTTATAAAAAAGTAAAAATGTAAAAGTATGCCGGACTGAATTTAATAAAAGTTGGTGGCATCGTAAAGTAAATTTCTATCGCCGTTTTATTCATTATTCATTTCATCCTTCTATTCTTGAGTTTATTAGTCCGAATTTTAGTAACTTTTATTGCATCAATTATTATTTGTGTATCAATAAACATTAGAATCAATGCTTTGCTGACCGATAAAGAGACGCAAATTCAGAAAACAAAATCGGACATACCGATCGATTTGGTAACACTGTCTCGTAAGTCGGTTACATCATTTTACTGCTATCATTTATCATTCAAGAAGAATACAATAAAATGTAAGAGTTTTATGATAAGATATCGTCAGAGAATCAGACATCCTACAACTATAGTTTCGAATCAAATGAAAATTCGCGGGGTAGAAAATTACATTCCATTCAGAAACCTGCTAGTGAATTTTCTTGGTAATTCTTCATTTTTGTATTTTCTGAATTTACGGTATCCGTGCTGCATGTGTTGTGATTTCGACTGTATATTCTAGTTCTACTTATTTAAACTGAGCTAAGGGTTGCGAGAGTGAGATTTTCATTTCCAATAAACTCGACGAAAAAAAAAGGAAGAAAACTAACATTAACAAGAGGAGGAGGGGCACAGAGAAAAATTTCCGATTGCAGTAACTGGAATTGGAACTTTGTTTAGGAAATCATTGAACAGAATCCTCTTGACATTTTTATTTAAGTAACCGTAATTCCGGTCAATGTACTGTGACTTTCAAAAGAAAGTATCCTGGTAGAAATTTTTATTCCTTCATTTCTAGACCAGTTTTAAAGAATTTTGCAGTTTTCAGGTATTCCAGAGTCTAACAGAATTGTCATACTTGAAAGTATGTCTTAAAAAAATCTGCAATTCTTCGGAAAATAATGCACAAAATACTTGGCAGTTTCGATTAGAGGACTTTCTTTTGTGCTTCATAGTACAATGGTATAAGAGTAAAAAAGGTTCGTTCCACGAAGGACTGGATGCGGGAACCAGGCCAAATTTAACACTATAGCCTTAGAATGAAACCGATAGTAAAATCTAAGTAATTTTATTGGATTCACTCTAGCGCGGCTAGAGTCACATTTGGCCTAGTTTCCGTATTCAGTCCTTCGTGGAGTGAACTTTTTTTACAGGGTAACAGGAAATTCGGTAACTATATAATCGGCATTCCCGTTACTCTTACAGGAATTCTGTTTGATACTCTCCTAAACTTAATTCCGGTTGAATTAATAGGAATATTTTTCGAAATTGGATTCATGGGAGGCTGGGAGATTAGTGGGATGAAGGGGGTGAGGGGAGATGAGGAGACATAACGGAAGTATTTCAGATTTTGGCCAAATTTGACTCTAGCGCTAGAGTGAATCCAATAAAATTACATAGATTTAATTATTATAGTTTCATAACGCTGTAGTGTTAAATTTGGCCTACTTCCCGTATTCAGGCCTTCCCGGGGTGAACTTTTTTTTTTAGTGTAACAGAATATTCGGTAAATATAATTGGCATTCCGGTCTCACTCAGGACCTGTTTGTGATACTCTCCTAAACTGAATTCATTCTGGTTGAGTTAATAGGAATATTTTTCTGAATTGGATTCGTGGGAGGAGGGGAGATTTGTAGGATGATGAGAAGCATCGGAAGTATTTAAGACTTTGGATTAAATTGCTTGGAGGGTTTTTCTTTCGACATCTGCACTACAAATATACATCGACTTTGAACTTTTAATCTAGCCGACTCGGCTGTACAAATATCAGCTCATAAATTTACTCATAAACGCCAAGAAATGCTTGAGCCAACGTGAGTACAGTAATCACCGGGCTCAAATTCACTGACCGTGAAAACTCAGCGAAGGACGTACGTCATGAGCAAAAAATTCGTGCCAAAAATATGTCCACTCTATTTTTACCAAAGGTTACTTAGTTGGAATGATAATATTACGGAATTTTCACAGAGCTGAAGCTATTTGTTGATACTGATTGATGCACTGAAAAAAATGTCCGTTAAAATAACCGGAATTCCATTTAGGAAAGTGTTGGAACGGAATTCTTGTAAAAGTAAATGGAATTCCAGTTAATGCTACAGGAATTTTGATAAATGTAACCGGTACTCTGTGATTGTAACCGACATTCTGGTTATTTTAGCAAGAAATCTGTTTAATACTTTCCTAAACGGAATCGCGGTTGAATTAACTGGAAACAGATTAAATGGTTGAGGAAGCAAGATGATTAGTTCGCGTGTTGTTCTTTTCTCTGGGGGTATGTAGGGGAGACTCTTAATCACTGAGAAAAAAAACAAAAAAAACAAAAAACAAAAAAAACAAAAAAAACAAAAAAACAAACAAAAAAAAACAAACAAAAAAAACGCCGCTACATTAATCGGTCCTTGTTGCTGTAAATGACCACCGCAAGGCCCGATTAATTCTATCGCACCGCCCAATTCCTTGTTACCATTGATAAAATTATGAATAGATTAATAAGAAAATTATCGATGGGAAAATAAAATTTGATAATTACATTAATTGGGCTGTGTTGCTGTATGATCACTGTGTTTGATTAATTTGCCGGGTTTTTGTCTCAGTGATTGATCATCTGATTCAAATTGCAGTTTGAAAACAATTTCACATTGATGATTGCGCAATACAGCTCGAGAATGTTACGTTTTTTGTTAAAAATGATACGTCAAAGAAATCAAAGAGTCAACAATTTTTCTGCGCTGTGGTTGAAACACAGAAAGGTTACGCGCTATTTGAAAGAATTTGACAATCTGTGCTTTAGAAGGCCCAATAACTGGGAGTGTTTCATTCGTCCGCAGTTAATTTCATGATTATTATTTTCATAACATATAGAGTATACCTATCATGGTGAGATAAATCGAGTTAGTTCGACTGGATAAGTTATAAACGAATACTGACAAAAATACTGAGTAATTATTGTATAGGTTGAGTGATAAGGACGACTTTGAAAACGTCCGACGCTTAAATTACTAGGTAATATTTGTAACTATTCTCTACCTTTGTTTGTGCATGTATAATCTTTGTGTAATTTCTGGCATGTAATTGTGTAATAGTGTATCTAAAAAATATGTAATTCCATGATATCGCAGTAAGTGTCGACGATTATAATTGGCAACAAGTGAGTTTCCAGAATTCACATCCAGAGTGCGCTATTTATTGGCGTGATTTCCCTGCCAATTTCGCAAGGAAATAATTCCATTTCCCTGCCAATTTCGCAAGGAAAAATTTCCCTACCAATTTTCCCTGCGGCAGGGAAATCACTGATTTCCTTGCAAAATCGGCAGGGAACATTTTTAGCAGGGAATACACAGTATTATCAGGAATCAGGATTAACTTGCTATTATAATATACTATGGAATGAAAGAGTTGGTTTGCATGAATACTTTGTTTCGAAAAATCATTAGCCTGATATTATAAGGTAAGTGTGCTCATAAGTTTGGGTAATTACTAATTTGCGAGAAAAGAGGGGCTACAAAGTTCACATTATTCATGGAATAAACAACATTTCGCTATTCAAGTCGCTAATTAAAACAAGTCGAAGCATCCATTTTAAAACGCTGCTGGAAACCACCCATTTGTATTGTTAAGTTGATTTGCAACATGCGAACTTACTGTTAGAGATCTTAAATTGTAATTATTGGTTTTAAAGAAAAAATGATTTGGTGGAATTATGAACAATGGCATTCAAGAAGAAATCGGGATAGGCTGTACCAGGTTTCCAAAACTCCTATGTTTTCCTTGAATGTTCGCAATAAATTTTACACGGAAGCATATCTATTTAAAAAAAAAAAACAAAAACAAACGTAGGCGATCAGCATATGATCATTCTCCACTTACTTTACGCTTCAAAGTAGATTGTGGAGTTAGAAGTACCCATGTACTTACCCTCACATCATTTGTTCATTTCAGTATTCGCAATGGAAAAAAAAAAAAAAAAACTAAAACTATCAAAAAGAATCCTTACTGCCAATTTCTAATACAAATGGACTGATAGGACAGGTTAGAAAGAAGTTGTAATGTGTTACGTACAGCCAGACGGACTGACAGGACCATAAAAATGTCGCGTTCCGCTAGGAATTAAACGACACCTAATTCGGCGACTTAATGGGAACTAGGAAGTAGAAATATGGAATTAATTGAAAAGATTTGAGATTCGTAGATGATGATTATAATAGACAAAACACATAGAAATTCAAAGGGTAGAAATGACGAAATGATGACCACTCAACAGAGGGTGCGTGTTTGTCGAGTCTAGAGATGTTAGCGACTGATTTGTAACGTTTTCGATTTTGAAAGAGGGCAAGAAAAAAAAAGAGAAAGCTATTTCAAAGACAAAAGGGATCGACTTGAAGGCCGAGCGTTCGAATGTTAAACAGATGTGTTACGCATTAATTGGGGGATGGCAGACATTTTTTGGAATTAAGATTTTTGAGCTCAGGGGACATGCACTGCCAAGAAATGGAAAAACCCCAATTTCCAAATTTTTCATGATGACAGTACTTTCTCTCTTTAAAAGGGAGGGGGTTTACGAGAACGTGAAAGAGCTAACCAGAAGCACAACGTCATGTGAACCGAGGTAGAATTTTGGTGTTCGTACCATAGTTCTTGAAAATTTGGAAGAAATTCTGGTACTAAGACCATATTTTGATGTGCAGTGACATCAGAATTTTCTAGCAATATCACCAGACACTCATCTGCTCACATGTAATTGTGCTTCTGGTGATATTTTACTAGCATCTAGAAATTTTTTCCAGTGTGTATTAAATTAACAGATCCGTATGCGGGAAAAAAATTCCCTGTGTCTATCCGAATATTTCCAAAATTCCCTGTTTCTTCCCTCACCGCACTTAATGGGGCAGTTGCAAAGGTCTAAAATGTCGTGTTTTTAATAAACAAGGTGATGATACTTGATGAGCTGAGAACAATGGTGCCTTCGGTTTTTTCCTAAGTGTCCCAGTTTTAAAGATACACACGTGCAAAGTTGTACAACATCGTATGTGCGTAGTGACCTCACTACGAGGAATTCCTATTTATTACAATGTATTTTGGGTCAAAATCTCATCTTCGGAACAATGGGATTTAATTAGCAACCAAAGGCATCTTTGCTCTCAGCTCATCTAGCACCTGCTTTGATTTATTTTCTTTATAAAAAAAACGCAACATTCCAGACCTTTGCAACTGCCTCATTCCCTGCCCCATCCCCCCCCCCAGATTTCACCTAAACCTAAAACTGACATAATTTCCTTCATATCACTCGCCCACGGAATCATCAGGGCCCTGCGATTGACCCATACAAAAACACCCGCTCATTATTTCGCATCTGATTGGTCAATTTGAACCACCCGCTGCTTCATTGGAGAAAATCAAAATATATAGGCTAAGCGCGCACACTAGATCGGAACATGGATTTTTATGGAAGAAACAAATTTTTGTTGATTTTTAATTTAAACCATATTTTAGCGCTCATTTTTTTTTTTTAAAAAATCATGTTGTCTGACTCATCTTAAGCTCTTAAATGAGGCTCTTGCAAACTTTTGCTATAGGGGATTGAAGAGTTGATCATAGCATAAAATCCTGTAAAAATGACGATGAGTAAACCAAAAAATCACGAAATTCACTCTCAGAATCGGCCTAAATGGCGGAGGGACGCAGGTATCACGGGAGATCTAAAGTGAGACACGCCTCCGTTTCCGTAGAGAAAGTGACATAATAGACAGGAATCTTCCACGATACCTGCGTTGAACCGCCGCACTATGGTCCAGAAGTCCGATTTAGGAAGACATTAGTTTGCATTAAAATCGCCCAATATCTTGAAAACGGCTCATCTGACATCAAAAATGGTTATCACAAAAAAGTTAAAACGCTTTGCGTTCTATTTTTTTTGTAATTACCAGTTTTGGTGTCAGTTGAGCCGTTTTCAAGATATTGCGCGATTTTAATGCAAACTAATGTCTTCCTAAACCGGACTTCTGGACCATAGTGTGCCGCGCCGTTACGATCTTGCCTTTATAGCAGTTATGTGAGCTCATTACTGAATTTTAGACTTTCTTAGTGTGATTTTCGTGATTTTCGCTGGTCTTTACGTCAGATTGGACTATTTATTTGCTTATAGCAAAAGTTTGCAAGAGCCCCATTCGGAACTTATGCTAGCTTTTTTCGGTCGCAGAAAATGTCGACAGTTGCAGTACTTTTTGGACAGCCTGTGTTTCTTCTGCTCCACTGTGGGTCGTGATCAAGAGAGGCCCGGCGAGGCGCGGCCGTGGGCGGCGGCGCGGCGCGCAGTGACATAATCACTCGAACATTCGCGCGGTTTGCGATTTTTAAGCTTGCACCCAAATAATCCGCTGAACAGAAATGTTAGACGCGACGACGCGGGAAAGGGTTGGGAGGGGAAGAGAGGAAGAGAGGAAGCAATGCGGAGGGGGAGGGGGAGGGGGACAAAAAAGCTCGTACGCAAAACACGCTTCATTCGACAGAACTTTGAACGCGCGCGGAGGGGTCAAGTTGAAACAAAGTTCCGGCGCGCGGTATCAAATTCGAAGCGCGCGGCTTCGCGTGATGCAACGCTCTGTTATAATAGTCCGTTCCCCTCCTCTGCCCCTGCTCTATAGCCTCCCCCCTTCCCCCCCAACCCAGCCTTTCGCCTCACACCGGCCTGGCCGCCTGCACATACCGCGCGTAGCGCCTTCACCTTGAACGGTAGATACAATGTTGCCAGATTGCAACATTTTCCTATCAATGGCCAGCTTTTACATGAATGGGGCTCTTGCAAACTTTTGATGTAAGCAAATAAATAGTCACATCTTATGTAAAGACGAGCAAAAATCACGAAAATCACACTAAGAAAGTCTAAAATTTAGTAATAAACTCACATAACTGCTATAACGGGCAAGATGGTAATGGCGGTTCGACGCAGGTATCATGGGAGATTCCTGTTTATTATGTCACTTTCTCTACGGAAGCACAGAAATATGTCTTAATTTAGATAGGAATCTCCCATGATACCTGCGTCTCTTCGCCACAAAGCCCGATTCTCAGAGTGAATTTCGTGATTTTTTAGTGTTCTCATCGTCATTTTGACAGGTTTTTCAGCAAGAATCAACTCTTCAATTCGCTACGGCATAAGTTTGCAAGAGCCCCATTGTTTTTGTAGAATGAGACAACTCTAATAGTTATAACCGCAAAATTACAACGCTGGGTTGATTCAACGTTGCAGTTTCTTTCAACGCTAGAGCTTAACAGGGGCGGACTGGGATGGGGTGCCGGGGTGCTGCAGCACCCCGGGCCCCTCCATGTTCACTCCCCTCTCTTTTGGGCCAGTACCTTATGCGAGCCTCTTTCCCCAAATCCTGGGCCCCAGCACCCCGGGCCTTTTTGTCCCAGTTCGCCCCTGAGCTTAAAGGACTCTGCCGAAAAATGCACCCGTTAGATGAGTCATCGTAAATGGGGCTCTTTTAAACTTTTGCCGTATAGAAAGGATATTAAAGAGTTGATTCTTTCTTGCATTCAAACCTGTAAAAATGACGATTAGTATACACTAAAAAATCACGAAATTCATTCTCAGAATCAGGCTTAATGGCGGAGAGACGCAGGTATCACGGGAGATTCCCATCTAAATTGAGACATAACTCTGTGTTTCCGTAGAGAAAGTGCAGACATAATAGACAGGAATCTCTCATCGTGATACCTGCGTTGAACCGACCGCCATGACGATCTTGCCGCAATTATGTGAGTTTATTACTGAATTTTAGACTTTCTTAGGGTGATATTCGCGATTTTCGCTGGGTTTTACATCAGATCAGATTGAACCATTCATTTGCTCACTGCAAAAGTTTACAAGAGCCCTATTGTAAGTCAAATGAGAAAAATCGGATAATTATGGACAACGCTGGGTGGATTCACTTCACTATGGGTAAAATAGGTAACGTAGGAAAAATTTGAATATCTCAAATATATAGCTGTTTGAATTTTGAATAAAACTTGGAAAAACATTTTGCACCAGCCTACTGTAAAATTCAACCCTTAAGGGAGGCTCTCGGCGGGGTCTTCAATCAGAACATTAAAGGGGCGTCTGGAGGTTCCCCTCTGAAAATACAAGGGGATCTAGGGCTCGTTAGATTAAGTTTTATGTAAGAAAGTGTCCGGGGGGTATTTCCTGAACAGTTTCTTTTTTTTACATAATTTTGATTGGCATAGAAAATTGAATCCAAAGATCTTTAACAACCTTTTCTTTTGTAGTCCTAAAATTCTTCAATTTTCATTCAGTGGGAGGGAAGGGGACATTCATTTCATTTCAGACAAGGGAAGAAAATGAATCCATTATGAGCACCGAGTATGTATATGTAGATGAAGGCAGAGTATACTAGAAGCGCATACCAATTTACTGAAACTAGAGAACAAGTGTACAATACATTTGAAACCACGCTGCCATTATGTTATCAATCAAAGATTGCGCTGTTTCCAGATCCGACGTTTACTTATTAATTTTTTTTCGGAGCAGTGACGGCTCTATGCGTGAAGATCGATTGATCAGTATCCATGCATTTATTTATTTTTATTTATTTATTTTATTTTTCATTTTTATATACAGTTGAGCCTTATTACGGCTATGATATACAAGTCAATACGTATTGAAATAATCACAAACATGGTGTAACAATCAAATCCAATCACAAAATTGTATAATTTGGTTACTCATTTTTAAGGTCATTATGGTCGTATGGTGCTTTCATTAAGACCAATTGCTTTAATTGAGAAAAAAAAAATAGGTTTATAATTCCATCTTGAAAACATTTTTAACATTGAACGTGCAGAAGAGACATCGATAGATAGCAAATCACAGTAAGAACGAAGCTCCACTTCGGCGCTAACTTTAATAAGCTTATATAAAACTAAAGCCATTTTAGTTCGTTTCCTTGTCAAAGCGCCAACTTCAATCATTCTAAATCACTTCACAATTAACCGACACAGCGTTTTTGATATATTATGAGTATAACCGCAAAATGTGTAAATTTTTAAGCAATTCGACAACGGCTTGTCTCTACGCACTTTATGAGTGTTACATATTATAATTACGAATCTGTATTGGATTTTTTTTTTCTCGAATAGTTTCGCTTATCAGCCACTTTCAACACTTCCTGACATCCCATTAAATCTGCCACAATCAAATGTAAACGAGTCATTCATTTTTTGGTACTTTCAGCCTTATTTTTGAAGTTATTGACGAGATTTTACGCAGAGACACTCTTCAGATGTTTATCTAGTAACTGACACTCCGTTTTCTTGAAAATAAATTACTTTCGGCCTGTAATTTGACATTAATCGAACGGTAGCGCTCTGGTGGCAGAAATCGGCACTAAACGCTGAAGATTCACTTTAAGCAATATAATATTCATTATTTTGTAAAATGCCGCGAAAATTACCGCGAGGTCAAAATTTGGAATTGTGAAATGCAATCCAATAGGTATCAACCGAGGTAAAGTCTCCGTTTGAAAATGCTATTCTATGACGAAAGTATGTAGTAAAATTGTACAATGACTATCTGAAGAAAGTACTCTGATCAAAATTGTTCTTGATGAATTTGTCTTTCATTTTCCATCGTTTTAAATTGTTTGAGGTATAACGTAACAAGTGGCAATATAGTACGAGACTCTGCGCAGAAATACCCGAAAACCGTAAAAATTCGCAAATTGGTCGAGAAATTAAATAATGACAATTTCTTTCGGGATTTCTTTTGAAAACCATAGTACATCTCGTTTCTTTAAACTATACGCTTGCAAATGCGTGAGTGCTGAATGCGGCTCTTACTAACTTATTCCATAAACTATATTGAATAGATAGTTCTTGAATGAAATCCGGTGAAAATTACGATGAGCTCATTAAAAATTGCGCAATTTACGCATAGACTCACAAAATGACTAAAGATTTGATACCTAAAGGTGGAGCTATACGCAGGCAAGGGCCATGAGAGATAATTTTCTATCTAATTTAAGGCTTTTCTCTGATTGTTTCTATAGAGAGCACGTGTGTGCAATCAACTATCGAAACAAGGAATCAGATGATGCAGTGCAACATTGCACATCGCTCAAATGATAGATAGCTATAATCAAGTTCAAGGAATCATGTAATAAATAAAGATAGGTATTAGATATTTGATTTCGCTATATCATTCACCGATAAGGTGAAATTCAATAACCTAAATTAGTATTTCGATCGCATACTTTGACCGACGATTTGAGGGGCTCAAATTCGAGAATTATAGATTCTGACAAACAACAGTACCTGAGTATCGAATACACCAAAAGCAAAATGCATTGGTGAGTGATTGTTTAGGAACGAGTCTCAACTTATTTCTAACCAATGCTGCCCAATGTGTTTTGATGTGCTTTTGGTAGCTCAACGCTATACTTGCCAGGACCTGATACTCGAAATCCATCTGCTCTCCCCTGGTAAAAATGGTCCTTGAAAATCCTTGCCCAAATAATCTTCATGCAATAAGGACTTCCATGAAATCGTAATGATTTCCGTGAAAATGTATGGAAATTCTCAATAATTGATAAATATTTCCGTGCAATTACATGAGGATCCTTATGATTTCATGGCAATCCCTATTGCATGGAGATTATGATTTGGGCAAGGATTTTCAAGGACCATTTTTACCCGGGTCTATAAATATTATGAAACAAGGTTTTGCTTGGATAAGAGGTCTTTAAATGCATTAACAAATACATATATGAACAACAAAACAGAAAAAGGTCACATACCGCACATACTAAATTTTAGCTAAACTTTTAGCTAAATTTGGCGTCGTGGAAAGAATTGGAAATTGTTTGCATTTTATAGAGAAAAGAACAATTACGGCACGCGTATTACTCTTGAGAGGCGATGTTATACGACGTACAATTCACATCACATCACATCAACATTCACAACCACGACAGATTGTTTTGATTTATTTTGTTTTAGCGACTTTTCTTCTTTTACTTTATTCCACAGCAAGACAAGGTCACGACGCACATTGGAGCGAGTCAATTGGGAGGAGTCGAACATAGAGTATTTAACTAAAACTCCAGATTTGAATGTTTTTAAAATCAAATAACAAACTATGAAGGGTGATTCTTTTAGATAATTTTACGATAAAACCGATGAAATGACTTTCAAACTTAAACGTTCCGTATACAAACAAAGATATAAGCATTTAAAGTTGCCACGCCATGTTAGGCCTCTCTCACTGACTCGGTCCACTGTGCGATGGACCGACCTGTCATGTTTAATCTGATAGTTTCATAATATAAATAAAGAAGTATGTATGGAAGAAGGTAAAAATAGCTTCCATGTTGATACGGTGTACCTACAAGTAAATCGCTAATAGGCCTATTGCAAACTTTTGCTATAAGCAAATAAACAGCCCATAATCTTACGTAAACACCAGCGAAAATCACGAAAATCGCCCTAAAAAAGTCTAAAATGCAGGAATAAACTCACATAACTGCTATAACGGCAAGTGCGTAGTGGCGTTTTGACGTAGGTATCATGAGAGATCCCTGTCTATTATGTCACTTTCTCAACGGAAACACAGAGATAAAGATATGTCTCAATTTTATATAGGAATTTCCCTTGGTGCCTGCGTCTCTCCGCCATTAAGACCGATTCTGAGAGTGAATTTTTTGATTTTTTTGTGTACTCATTGTCATTTTAACAGGATTTTATGCAAAAAATCAACTCTGCAATCCCCTACAAGAAATCACAAAATTCACTCGCAGACTCAGGCTTATAGTGGCGGAGAGAGGGGAGAGGCTAAAAAGCTATATGGGCAAAGGAACCAAAAGTCTGCGTTGAATTATAGTTGCTGGGCGTCCTTTTGGCAGGGGGACTAAAATCTTTGGACACAGGAACCAAAGTCTTTGGGTGAGGGAACCAACGTCCAGAGACTTTGGTTGTTGTTTCCGAAGATTTTAGTCCTCCTGCCCAAGGTATATGGAGAACAGGTATGGACAACACTCGACTCAGGGGGCGTGGCCACTAGGGAAAAAGCGACTTCGCCGCCATATTGTCTCCTATTTACACCGTGTATTTTGCATTGTTGTTTGTGGTTAGGTTTGAAGGGAAAGTTTATCTGAAGCAATACTTTATTTATTTGAACAATGAGATGTAATTTTTATCTTTAAATGTAAATGTTGTCACTATAGAATGGATTAACATCATTAATTACGCTGTTCACTTTCCATTTCAAGATGTGAAATCTAAATTTGAATCGCGCGGTCAGAAAAATGGCGGTGGAGTCGCTTTTTTCACAACCAATCAGAGCCAACCACAGAGTGTTGTCCATACCTGTTCTCCATATACCTTGCCTCCTGCCCAAAAAATGCCCAGCAACTATAATTCACCGCAAACTTTGGTTCCCCTGCCCAAAACTTTTTCTCAGTGTGCGCAGTGCGCACCCACAAGACACAAACCGTCAGCCGGTGGGTGGGTATGATGTGCTAAAACGAATTCAAAAATGATTGAATATGGTTTGCTTGCCCCCCCCCCTCCCTCTCTGTAAAGCAAACGTCCATTTTTTTTTACGCTATTTGGCTTTTAGTGTCTAGAGGTTTGCGAAGCAGGTCAGCAAATTCTTCGGCGATTAATTAAGTAACGAGAGGCGAACAAAAAACAGAAATTAGCGACTGCTCGCAAATTGTGTGCACTGCGCGCAGTGGAGGCTCCAGAAAATTGTCCTTCTTTCTCTTTGACCGCAATTGAACTCATGCCTTAGAAAAAGATAGAAGATGAGCAAAAATCAGGTGACTGGCCCCAATCCGTCATTTTCTAACACATGCGTTCTAATTTAGAGGAGAGAAGGATAGATTTCTGGATCCGCGATAGTGCCACTGCGCACGTGAGAGTCATCCTGCCGTGCAGGAAAAACGCCGTAAGCGGCATTTGTTACTTATGCTGTTTTTGCAATGTCTCTCCTGATCCTTATTCTTCATGATACCCTCAATCTTAAACCTCCAATGCCTCGAATGGTTTGTCCTTCAAAGGAATCCAGCATTGAACACTGTGGCGTCGCGTGCCATCCGGCAACAATGCAACTGATCCATTTAAACTCATTAAATATATCGAATTTTCCTTGTGCACTGTGCACCCCCTGAATTCAATATTTTACATGAGGTTAAATGGATAGAACACAATGTTGCCAAATTGCACGCGAAGCCACTGATTGAACAGTAGACGGTCGGCCTTTCCTAAATGAAGCGTTGAAATGTAAAACGATGTATACGTCCCATTAGACGTTGCAAAGATTGTGCAGTAGTTTTTTTCGTCAAAAAGATTACCCTTGACGTCCAGTGAAACGAAATTTTCAAATTAAATTTATCCTTTAATGAATGATTGTTTCCAGAAAAAAAACCCGCTTTGGTAATAAACACACTCAGTATTTTTATATAGATAATCAAAGTGAAGATGCACAATCTTACAACTGATGGCGCGTACCTACCTCATCAATCATTATATATTTCAACGCTTCAAATGCTTGGACGGGCAAAGAGCCTTTGTTAGAGAGAGTTGAGTGACTTGATAGCCTGATAGGTGCAACATAGGTAATAATAAAATCTTGAAGAGGAATGCAGCTCTTGCAAACTTTTTCTTTAGGGGATTGAAGTGTTGATTCTTAAACCTGTAAAAATGACGATGAGTGCACTAAAAAATCACAAAAGTCACTCTCAGAATCAGGTTTAATGGCGAGAGACGAAGGTATCATGGGAGATTTCTATCTAAATTGAGACATACCTCTGTGTTTCCGTAGAGAAAAATGAGATATTAGAAAGGAATCTCCCGCATGATACCTGCGTTGAACCGCCATTACGATCTTGCCGTTTTAGCAGTTATGTGAGTTTATTACTAAGTTTTAGACTTCCTCAGTGTGATTTTCGATGGTATTTACGTCAGATTGTGCTATTTTTTTGCTCGTAGCAAAAGTTTGCAAGAGTTCCATCATAGGTATAAGAATAGATGCCCGAGCTATACTGCAAAAACAGTCTAAGTACACGGAAAAAAAAGATTCGTGAGAATAACTATACGGAAACCTGATTTTGGCACCTGCTAGATGTTATGGTAAACTTGACCAGAAGTATGGTACATTTACTGATACTTTGAGTCAATTCGACATCCAATCAGGTAACATCACCTATAGTACCTAGTCAAAACATAATATACTTCTGGTAACCATTACCATAACATCTAACAGGTGCCAAAACCAGGTATCCGTATGGTTATTTTCACCGTAGTTTTCTTTTTTTCCGTGTAACACATTTCGCTTATATGGCTTTCTTTCTTGCAGCACGGCAGCATAGGCGCAGAAAACGCGTGTGAGAGTAAAGAAAGAGAGAGATACAGAGACGACACTCACACACTCACACATTCAAACACAAACACTGACACACGCGGGAGCATAAATTAGAATAGTGAGCCCGAGCGTCGGCTCAAAGCGCACACATTCATTACTCATTTACTCGCATTCATTTAATATGCTTTGTCAACATCGAAACATTCAAAGACTGGCGAGTTGACTGTTTGAGTGTTGTGGGTCAGGAGGTGTTAAACGACGACCTTGAAGGCGAACCAACCGCGAGGAACTTCGGAGCTTTAGCGAGCGCACCTAATCGACCCGAGGCGTCGCTTCGCACAGTGGATCGAGCTAAGTTGATTCCATGGCAAACTCCCGAAAATTTTAATCTGATAGATGGCGTTACTTGTCGCTGGCCCCGAAAATAGCCGTTTTTTTGACAGTTTTCGGCTGTTTGCTCTGAAGAGACGAATAATAGACAAAAAATCGGAATGTCAGCACCTGCTTAATTTTTTGCTTGATTTTTTGAGCCATAAACGGGCCAAATTGGTTCTAAAATAAAGGTGAAAGTATGCAAAGAAAAAAAGCATGTGTAATTTGGAGTTGTATCAGTAAAGATTACAGGTTTCTGTTTCACCTGTAATCTTCACTGATATATACAACTCCAAAATTACACATGATTTTTTCTTTGCTTACTTTCGCCTTTATTTTAGAAATAATTTGGCCCGTTTATGGCTCAAAAAATGAAGCAATAAATTAAGCAGGTGCTGACATTCCGATTTTTCGTCTATTATTCGTCTCTTCCAGAGAAAACAGTCGAAAACCGTCAAAAAACGGTTATTTTGTGAGCCAGCGACACGTAACGCCATCTATCGGATTAAAATTTTCCGGAGTTTGCCATGGAATCACTTTAATGGGAGAGACCAGACATAGGATCGCAACTTCAAATGCGTATATCTTTGTTAATACGCAATGTAAAAGTTTGAAAGTGGTTTTATTAGTTTTATTGTAAAATTTCCAACAATTATACCATTCTTTATTCTTTACAGTTTGTTTTTTAACCATGAAAACATTCAAATTTGCATTTTTAGTTATAATGTCCATGTCCAACGTCTTTGATTGACTCTTTCCACTGTGAGTCGCGCCTTCAATGCTCGTAATGCAACTAGCAGAGCAGAGGAGAGCGGAGCGGAGACGGAGTGCGGTGAGGGTTTGTCCTTCTAGCGTAAATATTTTAGGCTGCCAAAAATACATACTTACGCACGTTTACAGAGCGCGAGCTGATACTATACGCACGCTGGAACGGAATCAGGATTTTTCGAACAAAAAGAGCTGTTGATTTGTAAAAGCTTTTAAAACATTTTAGAATGCGGGATATTGTCTTACGAAAACCATGTTATTAAACTCAATATAACCCATAACAACCTGAATTATTAAATTTTTTTTAAACTACATTTTTTAACTGTACTTTGATCAACAACCCGGGGAGTGACCCTTAAATCTTAAAAAAAAATTAAAAAAAAAAAAAGAAAAAAATGTTAAATGACAGGTAATGACAGGATATATATGACATCTGAAAATCAATTTTATTTAAATACCCCCGAAAATGAAAAATACCCTCCACTGTGACCATTTGGTCTCGCTAGGATTTTACGGTGCTTGGTGCTCTGAAATGAATGATTTTACACATTTTTAGTTATCTTGCTATTTATTTCTCATAATCTTGATTTTTGTACTAAAAAAATGTCCTGGAAGTTTCATGTTTCGAACCACCGAGCGCCGTTTTAAACATCTGAATTTGTTTGAAACAATCGGAGGAATCGTCGACTTATGATACTTAAATCGTCGACTGCTTATATTACATGGTGCACTTCCCTAAATAAATATAAATAGATAAATAAATAAATAAATAAATAAATTAAGAAATAAATCAATAATCAATCAAAAAATAAAGAAATTATAACATATTTCACTCCTTCAATGAAATTTATAGAGTTCGTTTAAGAAGTTTACTGTAGGCGGAGCTCACCAATAATCATCGGCATTTGCTACATTCATATTCTTTCAAATCAAAACAAAACTGGCCGGCAAATATGACATTTTGATTTTAAAGCATAGTGAAAAGCCAGCCAAAAGGATCAAATTTGGTTTAATTTGTTTAGATCATGCAATATGAGAAATAATTTTGAAAGAAATTAAACAGATTATCGATCCAGTAGCGGCTCGTGCAATCTGGCAACAGTGCTTTTTTGCCATTTAAATCTGTGCTAAAAGATCGATTCTAGGTGAGGCACAGCGCCTCACCAAAGAATCGATTATTTTACATAGGTTTAAATGGAGGGGGTCCATTGTTGCCACATTGCACGAGCCGCCACTATATCGATCAGGGTTCGCCTACTCTTCTGAAAAGAACTCTAAGAAAAGGGTGATTTTAGACTTACCTACTGCATCCTATAATGACGGCGCATGTTTTCTTTTCCTTCTTCAATAAAAGTAATGAAACCAATTGATGTACTCACCTGGAACAAAAACAAATGAGCAAAAGTGAAAAAACGTGAAAGTGAGAAAGTGATTAATCATACCGAAAGCTGCAATTAGATGGGACCACTGGCGCAACCAGGATCTCTTCCATATCTCTCATTTCCCACTTGAATGTATAAGTAGGAAAAGGACGGAAAGAGGGGGTTTTATCCCGTTGTCCACCCTTGTCTAACCCACGTTTTTTAATTGAGAAAAGAGAGATATGAAGAAACTCTCGGGGCGCTACTGGATGGAACTTCCCCATTAAGACCCTCTCAGTTGACCGCCATCTTGGATTTCTCTCAAAATGCCTTAAGTGTGTTCATGGGAAGATTTGAGACTTTCTGGTGCTTTCAATGTGAATTTTATGGAACTTTACGTAAGGATCTATCCTCCGTAAAAGCTGTGTTAAAGTATCGTATCGATTGGCGTCCAAAGACCTCTGGTTCTAAACAAACTCTGATTAAATATGTATTTTCCCATAAGCGCATTTTTGAACGGATATTTAAGGCTATAAATCAAACAATTTGTTTGACCTTCTTGCGATTAAGAATTTTTCGTTCTCAAAAACGCTTAATTATGCCGACTAATTCTGCCAAAATCAACAAGAAATGACAGATTTACGATGCGATGGGTCCGTTGCAAACTTTTGCTACAACGATAAAGAGCGTATCATCGTATGTAAAATCGCCCAAAAAGTCCGTTGGTGGCATGAGAAAGTCATAAAATGTAGTATGAAACTCGCGAGAGACGTTTAATGAAATCCAATATGGCGGTAAAATATCGAGCAACGTATATGCATGCACCTCGAACATCCAAGGATAGCCAACCTCACAATATCGATCACACCCAATCACAATCGTAAATAAACACATAACCTCTGAGGCTGTGAGGTTGTCAACGTTGGCAATCCTTGGATGTTAAAGGTGCGTGCATACACATTGCTCGATATTTTACCGCCATCTTGGATTTCATTAAACATCTCTTGTGAGTTTAGTATCGCATTTCATGACTTTCTGATGCCACCAATGGACTGTTCGGGCGATTTTACATACGATGATACACTCTTTATCGCTGTAGCAAAAGTTTGCAACAGACCCATTGGAGGTTGGAATCACCCAAATGTTGTTGTCGTTGTTGCAGTGGAATATGAGAGGAAATCTGGCGAGTAGTTAGGTGATTTCAACCTCCAAATTCATCGTTTAATCTATACTACTCGTATCTTGTTGATTTCGACAGTATTGCCAAAGTTGCGAGCATTTTCGAGGGCGTAGAATTCATAGTCACAAAAGGATCTCATTAATCGTTTGGTTTTGAAGTCGCTCAAAAATTCTCTTACGGGGAAAATAATAGGATCAAAGTTTTTTTTGGAACCAAAGGTCCTGGGACAGCTATCGCAATCGATACGATATATCCTTCTAGTGAAACAGTTTTAAGATAGCATAAGACCCATTGTACGTTCGACTCGATATTTCTGGTCAAGTTTACATCATATTTTATTTCAGGTGCAAAAATCAGTCATCATCTTACCAATGGGGCTCTTGCAAACTTTTGCTATAGGGGATTGAAGAGTTGATTGCATAAAAACCAGTAAAAATGACGATGAGAACACTGAAAAATTACGAAATTCACTCTCAGAATCGACCTCAATGGCGGAAGCAGATATCATAGGAGATTCCTATCTAAATTGAAACATATCTCTGTGTTTCCTTAGAGCAAGTGACATAATAGACATAGGAATCTCCCTAGAAACCTTTGTTGGCCCGCCATTACCATCTTGCCGTTGTAGCAGTTGAGTTTATTACTGAATTTTAGACTTTCTTAGTGGGATTTTCGTGATTTCCGCTGGTCGTTACATTATCCATTAGTGCATAAGGTTCCCCTGTGAAAATGATGAAATTTATGAAATTGATAATCAGTTTCTCAAGCAGGGATGCACGTACCTTAACGAAAAAATTCACTGACACTCTGCACCAGTAGACCAAACTTTCCCTTAGTCCACGATTTATTTCGTGCGTTTTTGTGTCCGTGGGATTTTTTTTACTTTTTTTTAGTGCTGTCCAGTTTTCTGGACGCTATGCACTAATGGGTTAGAGTGGAATATTAATTCGCTTATAGCAAAGGTTTGCAAGAGTTCCATTGTTTTTTTTTTTTTTTTTTTTTTGAGCAGGTCTTGTATGTTCCTTCAAAATCACAATGTAGGTATGTACTATCGACGAATTAAACATTGTCGCGAGTTTTCACACAATTTCAGTTATTAGTGTGAGTGTTGGACTGATCTGCAACGGCTTTTCTGCCCCAGCCGCACTGCCCTTTCACCTGCAAGGTGTGAGAAGTATGAAGAGTGGCCTAATCAAAACCTTGAAGGCGAAACTTAGCTCGTGAAAATCTGGCGACAATATTTAATTCGTCGATAGTACTTGGTATTCAGTTTTTAATTTTTACCCGGTAGAAATAAAATTAGTCTCCCCATCCCGCAAATTCCCAGTTCCTCCTCTTCACAATGTAGTATACTTGTGTGTACATAGGCAACGCCAAGTACTTGAACGTACACTCGTGGAGTGTGTTTAGAAAGTGCAGTGTAAGTACAGTATGAACGCAATAAGCCTCCTTGAAAAGAAAAAAATTGTGTCTACAAACAAAGGTACCCCTGCCTTCTTTCGTTCTTTTATCTCTCACTTGGTGAATATTTCAGTTTTTTTTTTTTTTTTTTTTTTTTTTTTTCTTTTGAAAACCTAACCGACAAACCGTTGAAAGTTTAAAAATGATTTGTCGCATTTTATATGTTTGTTGTGTAACGCTATTTTGATACAGTCGAGGGCAGACATAATTTTTCTGTTTGTCAACTCCTTGAGTTTTGGCTATGAGGTAGATTAGGTTAGTAATTATTACAATGAATTTGAGCATTGCAGGTGGCCGACCTGTAAATAATCCAAAGCGTCATTTGAAATGCTTTAATGCTAAATCTAAGGCGTCAATTGAAATGCTTTAACCCTTTCCGTCACAAAGTCCATTATAATGGAAGACCATTTTACGTGGAACACCTTGTGGAAATTCGGAAAAATTGACTCACACATGAAATTATATGAAAAAAATCTCTGCGCCATCGCAATACTTTCTCAATTTTTCTAATTTCATTAGAGTGAGAAAGTAAAAAGTTCGTTTAATTTAATGGTATAGGTTCCAGATTACAGTGACACTTCTTTCATAATTCATGACAGAAAGGATTTTAATGCTAAATCTAAGGGGTCATTTGAAATGCTTTAATTCGTTGAATGTGCATTCAAGCCTTATTTTAACAACCCCCACACTGAGACAAAAAAGTATTTTAAGGTGATTCCAGGGTCGATTAGTTCCAACTGTGGACACCATGTCGCGCTGCTCAAAAAGTCAACATAGTTTTTTGCTTAATTTGACGAATTCACGCTAAGAACACAAATTTGAGGAACGTCAGCACCTGCGAGTATACTTCAGGAAGGTACCCTGAAAGTTTCAGGCTGAACCACTCAAATATAAAGCCGGAAATTATGAAATACGAAACTTCCCGTAAGCCGCGATGAGTGCGAGTGAGGCAGATAGACGTATCATCACTCGCGCTCACTCTCACTCACTAAGCTTATGGCGAAACGAATTTCATGATATACGGCTTTAATTTGAAACCAATTTTGCTCATTTCGGGCTCAAAAAATTCATAAAATTTTTTTGCAGGTGCTGACGTTATTGGAGTTTGCGTTTTATCTATGGTTTCCGTTTAAAACGCCAAAAACATGACTTTTTCAAAAATTAGTGGCGCTATCCATCGGATTGAAATCTGGAAAAGTTTCGCCTGGAATCACCTTAAAGGGCAACTAAATCGACATTCAACTATTTCGTATATATAGAAGGAAATAATCAGATCGATGCAGTATTGACTTTAAAGGCGAATAATTTCAAACCTAATAACCTTTGCCCACCATCATTCAACAGTAGGCGACTGTTGGCTGTTTTTTCGATGAGTTTCGACCAAATTCGCTAGCAGATCCAGGTAATGGTCCTTTCTCTTTCTTTGGCCGTTTGAATGCATGTGTTAGCAAAGGATAGGAGATGGGGCGAAAATCACGTGACTGTCACTCATATTTCCTTTTCTAACACACTTGTTCTAACGAGAGAAGAGAGGGAAGGATAGAATCCTGGATCCACCACTGACCAAATTATAATTGAAACGGGTCTGCGCTGCTGCAGTCAAGGCCTTTTTGAAACAAAGCGTTGAGATGCACCGCGCAGTAAAAAGTCTCTTCCAAACTTTTGCTATAAGCAAATAAATATTCCAATCTGATGTAAAGACCAGCGAAAATAACAAAAATTGCACACTAAGAAATTCTAAAATTCAGTAATGAACTCAGAAAATTGGTACAACGGCACGATTGCAATGGCGGTTCAAAGCAGGTATCATGGGAGATTCCTGTCTAATTTGTCACTTTCTCTACGGAAACACAGAGAGAGAGATGTGTCTCAAATTATAGATAGGTCTTCCCATGATATACTTGTGTCTCTTCATTACTAAGCCCGATTCTGAGAGTAAATTTCATGCTTTTTTTTGTGGACTTATCGTCATTTTAACAGAATTTACGCAAGGATCAACTCTTCAATCACCTGCATCTATAGCAAAACATTGCAAGAGCGCCCCATTATGTACAACATGTAGTACAGTTGGTGAATTAAATAATATGTCAATCGACTCCTAAAATGTTGACATATGGTAAACCCCCTAGAATGCTTCAATGAGTTCTCTATCTATCCTATCCTTTGCTAACACATGCATTCAAACGGCCATAGAGAAGGAGAAATAACCATTTCCTGGATCTGCTAGTGAATTTATGGTCGAGACTCATCGAAAAAACTGCCTTGAGTGATGGTGGACAAAAGTTAGGTTATCTTCATCGTTTAAATTGATGTTTCCTTGACACAATAGTCACTCCCGTATGAAATAAGAGCATCCAATTTGCTTTATTTTTTTAACACGGGAAGCTTAAAGCCTTTTTTCCTTGGGGGGGGGGGGGGGATCCGAAATTCCTGAGAGGTCGGATCGATATTTCATTCTCAAAACTCTATTCTTCAGTCAATTTTTAACCTGCATAGCTCAAGTGGGTTTTGTGCATCTTTAATATCCATGACTGTATACCCTTACACGAACCACATTTTGATATCGGCATCCTTTGGCCCCCTCCTCCCAAAAAAAATGTGCAAATGCTTTTGGAACACCCTTTGCGTCAGAGACAAATAAATACGGAGCACTAACGGCTGCAGCAGAGGCACGCTTAACTCTTTAAGGGCCAAATTAGTTCAAAAGAAAGCCTCTCTTCTGTTTATACAGGGAAGGTAGTTAACTGTTCGTACTCGGAGGAGTTGAAATTGCCTATACGATAAATTGAAGGCGCCCGAAGAGACCTTATCCTCTAAGTGTTTTCATCGAGAGTCACATTTATCCGGAATAAACACTGAAACAATCTGAAACACACTGGAGGAGAAACTCGAGTATACTCGGGCTTGGCCTATAAGGGGTTAATTCTCACTGATTCAACAAAACAACGTTGCATGGTGTTGAATGTTGAGCACCCTCCTCTACACTCCCCAGCCTATCCCCCCTGTGTCTCCCGAATGTCACCATTCAACACCATGTGACATCGAAAATGTGTTGACTGTTGTTTTACATGTTATTTTGTTGAATCCCCAAAAACTGAGTGTGCCTCCAAATCTTCCCTATGTATTTTAGCGCAGTATGATCCGTCTCTATGTGTCTCTGCTTTGCACACAGGGACTTCTAGTCGGCTGCGTCAAAAAAGTCACTCACTTTCAGATGCAGTTTCGAGGTACTCGACAGTCATCACTCATCAGTTTCTACGCGCGTCTCCTTATCAAGCACGCGAAGAAGAAACACATTCTGCGCGCATTGCCACAATCATTTGCAAACACTGCAAACACTAACTGCGACTAGGCCGGCATTCATGCAAATAAAAACGGAACGTGAGCGGTTGAGCGGTTGAGCGCGAGAAGCGGTCCGCGGCCATAAGTGATTGACAGCGAAGCGTGAGGTGTGAGTGTGAGTGACACTGACACTCGCGTACTTATAAAAATAAAAATAAATAAAGAAGTATCAGTCGCTCTTTCATATTGAGTCCATTAATAGATAGAGCTTCCATTTATCTCTCTCGCGAGCTTTGAAAGCTGTGCGCTTACCTCCCGCGCCTCCCGTGACTGAGCATCGCGTTCGCAGTAGCGTCATTTGCGGGGGGGGGACTGCCAACCCCCCCCCCCCCCCCCAAGGGTCGGCCAAAAGTAAAAGTGTTTTGTTTTGTTTTGTTTTGTTTTTTTTGGGGGGGGGGAGAAGAAATATAGTTTCGAACTAAAATTTGATGGTCATTAACGAGTTTTGTTGGAATTCAGGGCCATAAATATATAGGATATACAAGGCTGTAGAGTGCCTGAAATATTATTGACGAGCAAAAAATAAAAAAAAAGATCATAACATTTTTGCCCCCCCCCAAGCCGAACCCGAAATGACGCCCCTGTTTCCGGGTTTTTAGGCAAGAATCAACTCTTCAATCCCCTGCAGCAAAAGTGTGCAAGAGCCCCATTATTACGGGGATCCACCGAATCGGTTATTGTGGAAGGGACAAGATTTCCCCAATTTTCACATGACTTTTGCACAATATTTGAGAAAGAGTCTCATATATAGCTTTGTTTTCAAAATCAAAGAGAGGAGGGGGGAGGGGGCATGCGGTCTGTCCCTTCATGCCACCCTCTCTCAGCGCATAGTGTTTTGAGTTGGTTAAAAAAACTTACCAATTCTATATTATTGTCCTTTGTTCTTTTACCTTTATCATTAAACAAATGGGGGCGGGCAGGGAAAATGATCATCTGCTCCGCATAGGAGGTCTTGGGTGCAATTTAGAGACTCAACGAGAATACCGCAACTTGAGTTAAATCTCGACTTGAGAATTCTTGAGATTTTCCCATTTAAACGCAGAGTATAAATCACATTTTTGCCCCCCTCCCCCAAGCCGAACTCGAAATGACGCCCCTGCGCTGCGCTCTCGCGATATAGGGATGCGTCATTTGAACCGCGGACGTCAAACCGCCGCGCTGCGCCATCAGCACTGCACTTACTTTGACTGCCGTTTGACGTTTCCGGAGAGCCCCCCCCCCCTCCCTCCGATGGAATTCTGCTCCACTGCATATTGAAACGCTTGCATCATTGAAATTGAGAGAGCTGCCATTGTAAGATTGCGAGCGATGAAGATGCGAAGTGCATGAATTATCATATCTATAATTATCATATCGGTGCAAGAGCCAAAGGAACTTCAGTCATTTGCGCGCGTAGCACAATCTGGTGTACAGTCAATGAGTTGAATAATGTTAGTTGACTCCTCAGATTGTGGTTCAGGTAGGCAACCTGCAATACCAGGTGACCGGTAAGTCCCGGAACGGCTGCGCCATTTCTTTATTTACGCAGATAAAAAAACCAAACTTTGGGAATGTTCCTAGATAAATAAAAACTACTTTTTGAGGGGGTCAAAATTTTGATCGCCCCTCCCGGGGGGGCGGGGGCGCCCCTAACTTTTTTTTTTCAAATAGCAACCCCTATCTTGTGATACCTTATTCAAAAGAGGGTAAAAAACTGAGCATTTTGGCGCAAACCGCATGTCAATATCTCTTTTAGTATTTGAGATATCGAACTTCAAAATCTATGAAAACCCATTTTAAAAAATTTCGTTTTTTTTCCCCGCCAAAATTTTTTAAAACATTTTGGCGGGAAAAAAACAATAACTGTAAGTTAATTTTTTTGGGCAGAGGTGTTTTTCCCTGGAAAGAGCTTGTTATGTAGAGTAGTTTAGACCCCTAGTTTTTTAAATAGCTACTTTCGGAATAAGAGTTATGATTTTTTTAAAATGGGTTTCCATAGATTTTGAAGTTCGATATCTCAAATACTAAAAGAGATATCGACATGCGGTTTGCGCCAAAATGCTCAGTTTTTTACTCTCTTTCGAATGAGGTATCACAAGATAGGGGTTGCCATTTGAAAAAAAAAAGTTAGGGGCGCCCCCGCCCCCCCGGGAGGGGCGATCAAAATTTTGACCCCCTCAAAAAGTAGTTTTTATTTATCTAGGAACATTCCCAAAGTTTGGTTTTTTTATCTGCGTAAATAAAGAAATGGCGCAGCCGTTCCGGGACTTACCGGACACCCTGTATACTTAACTCAACAATTCAATCGCCTATTGTTGAATGGTGAGGAAAACGGAAGGTTATGTGACTGCATGGCCCGCGGTGTACGAATACAGGCTTCGTTTTGGTTTTACTTGGCAAATTCAGATCGCGTTTTAGATATCCGAGAACTAATCAGAGCCTCTCTTTTTGCTCATCAGTCAACGGTAGGCTATGCTGTTTGTTTTTGAGGCCGAACGAATTTGATACAGCAAAAGCGCCATCTGTAACAAGCTTTGCGCTGTGTCCCTGTTTGTCTCTGGTTCCAACGGTTTATATCTTATTTTGGAGAGAAAGCACAGTCAGAGAACATGCATACACGATTGCATGACACAGGGAAGAGGAATATTTTTTTCCCATAAAAAAAAGTTCAAAGATGAAATTTTTATCTCCAATTTTCTTCCCGTAATGTTCAGGAGAACTCCTGCTTTCGGGTGCAAGGTAATTCTATTCCCATCAAGTAAAATGAGAAAAACGACGGTTTTCTCACCGTTTTTTTTCTTTGCGATTTCCAGGAGAACTTCGGGTTGGTTTCGGATACAAGGAGTACTCTATTTCCGCCAAAAAAAAGACAAAAAGCGAAAGTGTTTGCACCAGTTATTCGCTGTTTAAATTTTCAAGAGAGCTTCGGATTACGAGTGCAAGGTATTCTAATCCCACCAAGAGAAAGGCCGCGCAAAAACGAACTTTTTCTCACAATTTTTTTTTCACAATTTCCGCGGAACTCCCGGTTTTTCGATGAGTTTTTGCATATTGTACTGAAAAAGCAAATACTTGAAATATTCAATTTTAACAAAGAAACGGAAAACAAAAACATTTCGACTGCGAGGACATTTCTTTCGACGGCTACAGTACGAGATAGTCTTCTTGCCAGGGCTGCCGTTTTGCGTATAATCAATGCTATTTTTCAATTCACCAATGATTCCACCGGTTGAGGAAAGATTAAACAGTTCAGTTCAGTGTATGACTGTAATAAACTAAAATACTCGCATCTGTAATCTTTCCTCAACCGGCGGAGTCGTGAATGACTTTAAAAAAACGTGCGGATATTTTAATTAATCAACAGAGTTTCCACCGATTAAGGAAAGATTACAGATCAGAGTATTTTAGTACATTACAGTCATACACTGAACTGAACTGTGTAATCTTTTCTCAACCGGTGGACTCATCGAAGAATAGAAAAATAGCATTGATTATACGCAAAACGGCAGCCCTGCTTCTTGCAGCCTTTGAAAGAAGCTTTCCTTTACTCTAATCTTTTTGGTGCTTAAAGCTGTGCCACAAGTGGTTGAGCTTTCAAGTGTACGTTTGAGGGTGTTTTCTCGATGTGTGTGAAGTGTTTGATTGACATGTGCGTCCCGAGAAGTTGAATGAAGCATGTCGAGCCTGGCGAGTTGCATTCAACGTAAACTTGGATGCGTCAGAGGAAACTGTCACCGATGCACTTTGAAGCTCGGCGCTTTTTTACAGCGTGATTTAGTTAGTATGCATGCACTAACAAAAGATAAGAAGATGTATAAATCAGAATCGCAACTACCAAGTACTCTTCTTGTCACAAACGTCAATTTTGGCGACATTAAAAAACACATTACGCGTCCTTTTACTACTTTTTTACCTTGACGCTTTTTTTTTCCTGATAATCATTATTACATTTATTATCTTTGTTTATAGGTACCTTAACTTTTATTTTTTTAATTTCCCACTTATTTAATTATTTATTTATCTATTTGGTAGTAGTAGCAGAATACCAGATTACGTTTATTAGAAGGTGTCTTAATATCGGAGGTAGCATTTACTCCTTGAAAATGAGTACAAGGAAGTGTCAATACAGAAATAGTTAAAAAAGGTGCACATCAGTGATGGGCAAGAATCATTTTTTGAATAATCATGAACAATTAACTAAAATTATTTATTCACGTTATTCCTAATAGAAAATCAAAGTTTTAACACTACCAGTCATTTGTCTTTTGACAAATGATTACGCTGGTATTCTTAAAATTTTGATTTACGAGTAGAAATTAATAACATGGGAATAATGCGAATAATTTTAGTTAATTATACATGACTTATTCAAAAAATGATTTTTTCCTATCCCTGGTGCACATTTTGGGGGAAAAGTTCAGAATTTTTGGTGAGGTTCTGTTGTTGGTTAGATATGGTGAGGACGGAGCTCAGAAACACGCGTGCAGTCAGGATCAATGTTGGCAAAAATTGTATTTTGAACAATCATGAATAATCGACTAAAATTATTCACATTATATTCATGTCATTCCTAGTAAATCGAAGTTTTTAATGTGAGAAAAATGTGAATAATTTGAGTCAATTCCTCGTGTTTATTCAAAATACATATAATTTTTGCCCAACAATGTAAAAAGGAGTCTAGAGCTGGCTGTGGTCCTGACCATAATGTTGGGCAAAAATTATATTTTGAAAAAACATGAAGAATTAACTCAAATTATTCACATATTATTCTAAAGTTGAAAACTTCGATTTACTATTAGGAATAACATGAAAACAATATGAATAATTTTAGTCGATTATTCATTTTTATTCAAAATATACTGTTTGTCCAACACTGGTCAGGACTACAGCTAGCTCTAGACTCCATTTTGGATTCATATATTTGTGTCTTTGACTTATTTTGAGTTCTTTTCCCTTTACTTCAATGCCAACCCCCCCCCCCCCCGAAATTAAACCAGCTTGTATGATGGTTTTGCTTTCTTTCAATCAACAATATAACAATATACAGGGTGTAACAGATGTATCCCCCCCCCCCGTCTAACTTTTGAACGAGTTGAGATAAATTGTTGCGATTTGGACCATTCTTCATAATTTTAGTTGAACTTTATTTTTTTGGGGTTCAAACCCCCCCCCCCCCCCCCCCACCCCCCCTAGGGAGCCCCCCAGGGGGGCTATCTCAAAAATGTCAAATGGCAACCCCTATCTTGTGATACATCGTTTGAAAGGGCATAAAATCCTAAGACTTTCGGCGCAAACCGAAGGTCGATATCGTTTTTCGTTTTCGATATATCGAAAGTCAAAGTTCGACTTTGACCCATTTTCAAAAAATCAGAACTCACGTTTAAAAAGTCGGAATTTAAAAAAATAGGGGTCTCAAATACTCTAAAAAACAAGTCCTTTTCAGAAAAAAATACGGTTTTGCCATAAATTTGGTCAAAATTTGGTTTTAGAGCCCCCCAACAGTTGTCAAAAAAATTGCCCCTCAAGGGGTCTATCTCAGAAATTCCGAGGCACTACCCCTATCGAGTGATACATTACTCAAAAGAGCGCATTAAACTGAACATTTTGGCGCAAACCGCAGGTCGATATCGTTTTTAGTTTTCGATGTATCGAAATTTGACAATGGGTGAAAACTCAACTTCGCCATTCGATGTATGGAAAACTAAAAACGATATCGACCTGCGGTTTGCGCCAAAATGCTCAGTTTAATGCGCTCTTTTGAGTAATGTATCACTCGATAGGGGTAGTGCCTCGGAATTTCTGAGATAGACCCCTTGAGGGGCAATTTTTTTGACAACTGTTGGGGGGCTCTAAAACCAAATTTTGACCAAATTTATGGCAAAACCGTATTTTTTTCTGAAAAGGACTTGTTTTTTAGAGTATTTGAGACCCCTATTTTTTTAAATTCCGACTTTTTAAACGTGAGTTCTGATTTTTTGAAAATGGGTCAAAGTCGAACTTTGACTTTCGATATGTCGAAAACGAAAAACGATATCGACCTTCGGTTTAAGCCAAAAGTCTTAGAATTGTATGCCCTTTCAAACGATGTATCACAAGATAGGGATTGCCATTTGAAATTTTTGAAATAGCGCCCCTGGGGGCCCCTGGGGGGGGGGGGGGTGGTTGACCCCCAAAAAAATAAAGTTCAACTTAAATTATGAAGAATGGTCCAAACCGCAACAATTTATCTCAACTCGTTCAAAAGTTAGACGGGGGGGGGGTTTACATCTGTTACACCCTGTATGACAGTATAATAGACGAACGTGTAGAGCCAATCAAGCATGGAACTTGATAGTGAAAGAACGGCAGCTGTCAAGAAGAAAATTTCATGCGTCAAATTAGGGCCGAGAGAGCTTCATAATACCTAATTACCTTCTATTCATCAGTATTCAAGTACTTACTGCAGTTTTTTTATTTTTAGTTATTTTCTCATGATTTCATACTCTTATTTAATCTAAGTATGTTAAAATTGACGACCCATTTCAATTTATATCTCGCTAACTTTCTCTTCTTCTTTAGAAACTGATTTCCTTTTTTTCGTTTTCTTTCCCTCCCACTATTACTGTAATTAAGGTTTAAGGTTTAAAATTATTAAGGTTTTAATGTTTTAACGATTATTTAGCTTTTCCGTTATTTTTGTTTGTTTTGGCGAGACGTTCTTTATACCTTAGAATGGATCAAAATTTGTATTTAAACTCAAGACCATGACCACACACTTGCGTGTAACTTGTAAGAAATTAAGCGAGAGGTCCATAGTTTTCCTGATACAGGAAAAACCAATTGTTCTGTCAAAACAATGCTGCCGGAAAATGGTTTTAAAACCCGAGTATTGTTAGAAGATTAATTAGGTCTTGTTTACAGGACCAGCTAATTTCGAACCTTCAATTTAGAAGTTACTGTCCTATTGTATTAACCACTTAAAGCATCAAAGAACCGCCATCGTGGCTTACGGTCGTGTCGGCCGAATTATCGTATTGTCCGGATATCATTTCATGATACAAAATCAAGACTGTTCATATATGACCAGTGAACGGAATCAATAACTATGTAACTATACAGAACTTATTTAAACTTGACATCATTACTCATTTTAGAGCTTTCAAGGAGAAAAAATGTCTGCTGCCTTAACAGGAAGTCTTGCTAATTGGGCAGTTGCAAGGGTCTAAAATGTTGTGTTTTTTATAAAGAAAATTAAAGTACTTGATAAGCTGAGAACAAAGATACCTTTGGTTTCTAATTAAGTCCTACTGTTCCGGAGATAAGATTTTGACCCAAAATACATTGTTTTAAATGGGAATTCCGCGTAGTGACGTCACTACGCCCACGATTTTTTACAACTTTACACGTGTGTGTCTCCAATACCGTGACACTTATGAAAAAACCAAAGGCACCACTGTCTTCCGCTCATCAAGTACTATCCTTTCCTTTATAAAAAAACAGAACATTTCAGACCCTTGCGACTGCCCCATTGTTACATAACCGGAATACCTGTTATTTTAACAAGATATTCCTGTTATTCATGGGCGCCCGCAGAAAAATTTCCAAGGGGAGGCAAAATTGTTGAACCTCACTGGAAGGTCTAGGAGACCCCCCCCCGGGGGGGGAGAAGGGAAAACCCTTTTTTTTATCCAAATGGTGTACAATTCTTAAGCCATGGTAGGTGTATCATAGATAATAATGATAATTTTGACGTGTTTGATATAATGGATAAAGGGACAGCCGACGAAAATGATCTTAAGGAAAATGTTTAATTCTACTATTCCTTGAAATAAATGAGTGAAAATTACAAAACAAACAAATAATGAAGTTTGTTAACTATATTACCTTTGATTAACATTGCATTTCCTTTTTTCCTTTCATTTTTTACTGTGGAGTTTTGACTTTCTGAATTCCAGGGGGGGGTCCCCCTCTTGCCCCCCCCCCCCCCGCTGCAGGCGCCCATGCTGTTATTTCAACAGGATTCCGGTTAAGTAAGTATTGAACAGGCGTTTGGTTGAAATAACAGGGAAATTTTTCTCAGTGTTAAATGAGTCGGATTATACGGGTGCAAGAACATAACAACACTAAAACATGTCTGAGGTAAGGAAGGAAAATTTTACACGTCCTGAAAAATCCACGTTTCGATTTAGTGGCGGCTCATGCATCTGGCAACGTTGCATTTGGGCTCATTTAAACCCCACAAATAATATCGAAATATCTAGGGATCGACGATTCGACCTTTAGCATGGGTCCAAATGGGCAAAACGCTATCGTTGCCTCATAGCTAGCACGTAAGCACGCTTCGCCACTTTACAGTGTACGTTCTGAAAGAACAGTTTACAGCAGTAAAGAATCATAATTGATAAACACAACCAACAAAAATACCCGACCATTTGAAATTACGATTGGTTGGTTCGAAAAGCAACCGTCACAAGTCGAAAAGCAACTTAAATTAATGAGTCAATTTGTCGAGCTAAATGATTTGTTTCAAGGAATAAATCAAACAAGGCGCAGGCTGACATTTTAAATGCGTTAGGGTTTCAAACGAAGTGGAGATAAATTTAAGAAATGCATTCGGTAAGACGACCCAAATGTAAGCGCATTATTGCAACGTTAAAAAAAGCATGGCGGTGGAAATGACAGAAAATTGAAGGTGGAAAGATCCGACGTCGACTGGCCAAATTAAAATTAGTGATGCATGTATGTATACTTCTCGCTTGTGAGAGAAACGGAAGTGCCGTCCCCATTAATAACTATGCTGCTCTGGCTCCATTAACTACTATGCACAATTCAAACTTCCCATTAGGCCATTATTTTCCTTTAAAGTTAAGTGTGAAGTGTCGCCAGTGACGGCTCGTGCGATTTGGCAACCTTGCTATTTTTCCATTTAAACCTATGCAAAAGTATCGATATCTCGGGGGTGCATTGCACCTCCTGAGGATCGGTTGTTTTACATAGATTTAAATGGAGGGATTTTCACTGTTGCCACATTGCACGAGCCGCCACTGAGTGTCGCCCACTCGATCTTGGCGCTCTTATTTACAATTTTACCCACTACTCAAATTATCTGACGACTAGTAGTAATTATAGTATAATTTATGATTGATTTCAATACTTTCGTCCCAACAGAAACTTAAATAACGTCATAAAAACCAATATATTTGTTCTGAAGTTGTAATTGAAAAGCTATTTCGGGAGTACCAGCACAGAAAAACGAGAAATAAACGCTTTAGTGAAGGTCGTTTCGGAAGAGTTTTTTTGCCGTTCTCAGCACTTTCTATACATGCAATATGCAATGCATGGAGAGGCGGATTTTCGTATTCTATGCGCAGGGTGTCGTGACTAGAGACAATATAAAATAGAGACCACGCACTATATATCTCTCCCATGTTTGCGCGCGGTGGCAACTTTTTTTTTTTTTTTTTGGTTGTTCAACAGAACACCGAAAAACATAGACCATACGTTGACTGATGAGAAAAGTCGTTGAGATTTTTGCCTATAGTAAATCCGAAGCACCGCAATTGCATCAGTCAATGTATGGTCCATGTTGGATGGTGCTCCTTCATGCTCCCTATGTTAATTTCTGTTGAGCTCCGAAAAAAAAGTCAGCCACCGCGCGCAAGGCTAGTGCGTGGTCTCTATTATCAGGGGCGCCATTTCAGATTATTCTTGGGGGGGGGGGGGACCTCCAAAATTTTTGATGACTTTTTTTTTTTGGCCGGGCATCTTAAAGGCCCTCCAAAAATTTGGATGACCTTTTTTTGATTTGTTTTTTTTTTTTTTTGGTTTTTTTTTTTTGGTTTTTTTGTTTTTTTTGTTTTTTTCTGGCCGGGCGTCTTAAAAAAATCTCGCTTGCTCTCTGACTTGATTGGGGGGGGGGGGGAGACCGTCCAAAAATTTGGATAACATGTCCCCCCCCCCTTGCCGTGCATTTTCAAAAAAGTCTCTTTGGCTTGATTTTTCGGCCGCATTGAAAATCCTTGGCGGGCAATTGCCCCCCTGCCCTCCCCCAAATGGCGCCACTGTCTTTAATATATTGTCACTGTCGTGACCAACACTTGAAATTGTTTCCGAAGATCAAGACTTGAAACCAAAGCAAAATATTAAAATTATACTACTTTACAATGCACTACTGGCCAAAATTACCTCTGACGCTCACAAAACCTTTAGTAGAAAAATAACCCAGCAAAAGACCTCAGTATAGATAGTACCGAATCTTTGTTTCACCCAGAAAAAAACTATTTGGTTGGATGAACCAAAGATTCGGTTCGCTCAGCTGCTACGCGGAAAGTGAGAAATAAGAAAAGGCGGCAGAGGCAATTGAAGGGAGTCACGTGGTGTCAGACCCATGCATTGCAGAATCGTCATGAATATTCAGTTTTTCAGCCCATCTGCATCTTAATGAAAACAGATTCACAGAGACGTACAACTATTAAACTGTCCAGATAACCTACTAATTAGAACAATTGGATTGTTGCATTTGGTTTTCAAATAGCAAATTTGAAGGTTGATTCTTACCGTTGTCGTCGAGAAAAGCTCTTTGGTGACAACAAAAACTTCTCTAAAAGGTTCGTAATAAGCTAAGCGAGAATGCCAGCATTTCATTTAATTTACTGTCCTTTTGTGTGCGGGGTGCAAAACGTACGTATAGCGCATACATACACTTTTTGCAACATTTTACATCAAAAATTGAAAGTGTATTTTCTCAAAGCAAAACTTTCCAAGAGCTTTGTAGAGCTCTTTCATTTTTAGTAGCGTATTATAGATAATTATAGGGCCTAAGAGGACGCCACTGAGAGACAGAACGGTGCAAGGCACCACACAGAGGATGGAAACTTTCATATTTCTGGACAAGACAAGTTTTAGTTGTTTGTTTCAAAAACGGTCTATGAGTCGATATTTTCTTGTGAAATCCACGGAAACTGACTCATCTCAAGCTATGAAAAATGAACAATGTTGGGCAGTTGCAATGAGTCTGTTGCATACCTACTTTTGCTACAAAAATATAAAACCTCGATTCTTATGTAAAATTCGGCGAAAATAACGATGCGCGCATTAAAAACGTTCAAAATCCACTCATTAACTCAGGAAATCACTTCAATTTCATACAGCCCGCGCTACACTAGACACTATTTGCACCGGTATACTACTACAGAGAAGGAACCACCGTTCATAAGTAAACAACATCATAACTACAAAATGACGGAATTCCCTTTTAAATATACGAACTATTGGCTGCATTTGCTATCTGGTCTTTTCGGTTTATCAAATATTACAAAATAATATAAGAAATGTACGCATCTAAACGAAACATTCCAATGTTTGTAAGTTCTGTTCATGTTTACATAAACGATATGGTTCCATCTATGTGGTTATAGGTCGGTGATGTAGTGTCTAGTGTAGCGCGGGTTGTTTGAAATGGAAGGTATTTTCTGAGTTAATGAGTGCATTTTGAAAGTTTTTAATGTGCGCATCGTTATTTTCGCCGAATTTTACGTTAGAAACAATGTGTCATATTGATGTAGCAAAAGTACGCAACAGACCCATTGGTCTGAAATGTTGAGTTTTTTATATAGAAAATGAAAGTACTTGATGAGCTGAGAACAGAGATGCCTTTGGTTCCTGATTAAGTCCCATTGTTCCGGAGATGAAATTTTAGCCCAGAATACATTATTGTTTTAAATGGGAATTCCACGTAAGGACGTCACTGCGCACACGATTTTTTACATTTTTACAAGGGAGTATCTGCGAAACCGGGACCTTAATGTAAAAATCAAAGGCACCATTGTTCTCAGCTCATCAAGTACTATCATTTTCTAACTAAAAAACACAACATTTCAGACCCTTGTAACTGCCCCATTATGCTTAACCTCTTATGGGCCAAGCCCGAGTATACTCGTTTTTCTCCTCTAGTCTATTTCATATTGCTCATGTATTGAGAATAAACGGGATTTTGGAGGTTGACACTCACAATTTAAGGTTTCGTTCGGGCGCCTTCAATTTTTCGTATAGGCAATTCCAAATCCCCCGAGTGCGAACAGTAACTACCCTCCATATATTCACGGAAAAGTGGCGTTCTATGGATCAAACCTGGTCTGTAAAGGGTTAAACCAAAGTGCTTTGCAATGTTTTGTTCATAATCATGGTTTTTTTTAATTGAAATCGTGTCCGAGAAATTCTATACATCAACCCACAGAGTGGCGAGAGTAGGTTTAATGTACAACAGCGAATCCTGACGTTTTCCAGCGTTAACTTGTTGACCTCCAGCAATTTTGGCACGCGAAACTTGAATTTTCTGTAGTTGGCAACAGTTTTCGATCGCGGCGGATACATACAAAAGTTGCTGGCACAATACACGCGGTCGAGCATCGGAGGAGGAGGATCAACCGCGGGCCGTGGACTGCGCTGTCGCAGTCATCTGTCATCTTGTCCACGTTATCGAGGGTAGTATTACTAGTATTCTTGGTTGACCGTTGAGCAAACCTAACAAGATTAATCGAGTCAAACCAAACCGATCGAGACCAACAACCAGTCCAGTCAGTGACATCAAGAGTTCAGAGGTCATTCCAGGTGAGATGGCCGATGACCGCGGTGTCACGTGATCAGCGAGACTAAAACATTTCTGATGGAGGAGACCTTGATATTCCAATGCGCACAAGTTGCGGACCCTTTAACCAGAGCTGCTGTTTTGCGTATAATGGGTCTGTTGCACACTTCGGCTACAGCGTTTTAAAGTATCAATTCCTATGTAAAAGGTCGAGAAAATAACAATGGCAGCATCAGAAAACACTAAAATTCAGTATTAAACTCACAAATTGCGAAAAACACTAGACACTATTCACCCCTGTATCTTTCCACCACGTGCACGATATTTTGCGAAATTAGCGCGGCACATTCAAATAATCACGGTCGACTGTCATTACAGCTGACTTTAAAAACAAATAAACAGTGAACACTGACAGCGTCTGTTTGAATTCTTACGTTTCAATATCCTCAATTCCTCACAAAAGGTTGTGAATGGTACGGAAACCGATATTTGTGTCGAAAACTTATGAAAATGAAACAATATAACTCACAGGAGTTCCAAGGATGATTCCAGCTTCGATCATCATGCTTGGAACTCCTGTGAGTTATTGTTTCATTTTCATAAGTTTTTGACAAAAATATCGGTTTCCGTACCTTTCACAACCTTTTGTGAGGAATTGTGGACATTGAAACGTAAGAATTCGAACAGATGCCGTCAGTGTTTACTTGTTTATTTGTTTATGAAGTCAGCTGTGATGACAGTCGGCCGTGATTATTTGAATGTGCCGCGCTAATTTCGCGAAATATCGTGCACGTGGTGGAAAGAAACAGGTGTGAATACTGAACAGTGTCTAGTGTTTTTCGCAATTTGTGAGTTTAATACTAAATTTTAGTGTTATCTGATGCTGCCATTGTTATTTTCTCGGCTTTTTACATAGGAATTGATACTTAAAAACGCTGTAGCCGAAGTGTGCAACAGACCCATGAAAATGGCACTTTTCAATCCACCGATCCACCGGCTGAGAAAAGATTACACAGTCTAGTTCAGTGTAAGACTGGAACGCACGAAAAGACTCTGATATTTGCAATCTTTTCTCAGTCGGTGAAAACGCCGTTGATTAATTAAAATGTCCGCAAGTTTCTTAGAATCATCGACGACTCCACCGGTTGAGAAAAGATTACAGATGCGAGTATTTTCGTGCAGTACAGCCATACACTGAACTGGGCTGTGTAATCTTTTATCAACCGGTGGAATCATCGGTGACTGGAAAATGATATTAATTATACGCAAAACGGCAGCTCTGCCTCTAACCGCATGCTCCTGAAGCCGAATTAAGTCAGACTTGGGATAGTGTAACTGATGACCTAAATCTGCACCATCGATAGAATAGAATGAATTGTTATTCTAACAATATGAAGTCTATCTTTTCGCCAGATTGATTCGGTTCTTGAATGACACTCAGCAATTAATGGAGCTCTTGCAAGGTTTTGTAAGTTGGAGTGAAAATATACTTTATAAGGTGCGTGGAATCTAATAGTGCAATAAAATTTGAGAAAAGTGGTTGTTTACTAGCGTGAATTTGCATTCAAAAATCTGGATTTGATTTCTTATGGGTGCCATGAGAGTGAGTGAGATAGAGCCTTTGTTTGGAACAAAGTTTGATCGTGACGTCATCACTAAACAGGTGTATTTCAGTCACACGTCTGAAAGCAAAGAGTAAACAAGAGTCGCAATTGAATGAAAGGCCTGCGTGGTCAACGCAGATATGAAATCAGAAACGCGGGCTAAGCTCTGATTGGATGTAATCCCAGCGTGGATTTCGTAAGTTTTAAGAACTACCATCGTTATTTTTGGAAGTTGTTACAACTAAATCAACTAATAGATCGCCTGTAGCAAAGCTTCATTGCAAATTGAATCTGGAGGACGGGATGATTAGAACCCGCAAGCCAAGCCATAAGTATAGATCTCAAGGAAATAAAGTGTCTGAATTTCACCCTTAAACTTATTGAATGGACTCATCGTTATTTTCACAGCATTTTTTATTTTTATTTTTTCAACTGAGACAGTCTTCTAGAATTTGCAATATACTGGTACTTGTGACCTATCAATTTGTTCGGAAAATTCTGCTAAATCGACTCATATGAATTGTTTAGAGGTAATTTTGCACAGGTTTCGAGGTAAACTTTCCGGAACGAAAACCCCGTGTTAATTTTCATAAGGCCAAACAAATTTTGGCACCACGATTTCCCCCCCCCCCATTTCCAGCCAATCAGAAGCCGACTCTTATCAGCATTGACCACGCTGGCTTTCAATGCAATGGGTCTGTTGCAAACTTTTGCTACACCGATTAAAAGAGTTTAATCCAATGTAAAATCGCCTGAAAATCCCATTGGTGGCATCAGAAAGTGATAAAATGCAATAATAAACTCACAAGAGGCTTTTAATAAAATCCAAGATGACGGAGAAATATCGAGCAATTTGTATGCATACACCACGAATATCCAAGGATAGCCAACCTCACAATATCGATCACAACCAATCACAACGTAAACAAACAAATGAGCTCTACCTCCAGTGAGGTTGTCAAAGTTGGTTATCCTTGGATGTTCGTGGTGCATGCATACAAATTGCTCGATATTTCTCCGCCATCTTGGATTTCATTAAACGCCTCTTGTGAGTTTATTATTGCATTTTATCACTTTCTGATGACACCAATGGACTTTTCAGACGATTTTACATTTTATTAAACTCTCTTAATCGGTGTAGCAAAAGTTTGCAACAGACCCATGCGACTCTTGTTTACTCTTTCTTTGAAAGCATTTCATGTGTTCAAGAGTGGATTTCGTAAGTTTTAAGAGCTACCATCGTTATTTTTTGGAAGCTGTTACATCTAAATCGCCTAAAAGATCGCCTGTAGCAAAGCCGCATTGCAAATTGAATCTGGAGGACGGGACGATTAGAACCCGCAAGCCAAGCCATAAGTATAGATCTCAAGGAAATAAAGTGTCTGAATTTCACCCTTGAACTTATTGAATGGTCTCATCGTTATTTTCGCAGCATTTTACATCAGAATTGATACTATCCGAGTGCCCACAGCAAAACCTTGCAAGAGCTCCTATCCTGCCTTACCCGTTTCGGCCTCCTGCGGAGCGCAAGATGTGGTTCTCACTTCTCATAGGAAAATAATTAGATGCACACACACCCGCGGTTACTCAGTGCCAGCGGTTACAGAGCAGTGTTATGAATGCGGGCGCCAACCAATCTGCGATGAAATCTGAACGATCTTGAAAGGAGATCATTAAGTTGCACGGCCCGTCAACTCTAAGGTTACTCTGTGTACTTGTATAGTTATGCTCGGATGATCTTGGATCTTATAAAGACGTCCTGTCGATCCATTTTTGAAAACTGGTGTTTTTTAACGCCTAGGATCGGCGATCGGTAGTGACATAGGAACATTGATCGAACGTCAAGTCCGGTTAACGATACTTTGACAACTATATCATCACTGCACTATATCGCTAGATGTTTTCGCGACGCTGCCATTTTTCAGCTTATGAAAAGAGCGCATCATACGCGATTGTTTTAGCTTTAGGTCTGCTCTGGTCTGCTTTGGAACGTGACCGGTCTTTCGCACACTTTCCCTGGTAAAAGTTTTTCATTGGTGACCAATAAAACGGTTCCAATTCTCCAGTGACCAATGAATTGGAACCGTTTTATTGGTCACCAATGAAAAACTTTTACCAGGGTTTGCTACAGAAATATGGACTGAGGATGATGCAAATTCACAATTTTGCTAAAGTTCGATTCAGATGGGGAAAAAAACCTCCCAAAAATAACGATGACTTAAGACTTTGACTTAAGACACTGACGACTTACGAAATCCAATACTAAACTCATAAAATGCTTTTAACCCTTACATTACCAACCATTTTTTTTACACCACTTACCAAACCGGGCCTCGGAGGCCCGTGTGTAAATCTTATGGGGTTTGCATATTTTCCATGTTTTTTTTTTGTTTTTCTTCAATTTTCAGTATCTAATATTCATGAATGTCTTTTTTACTGCATAAAAATGATTCTTCCTTGTCAGAATTATTAAAATTCTTATCCAATACATATTTTCTTCTGCTTGGACCCACTCCCCCCCCCTTTATTACAAAATGTTTGAAAACTTTGATTTTTGCTTTATTCGTAGGTGCAGCTTATTTCATTTCTATTTGATTTTCCATGAGATATTGTTTGATTTTATTATTTATTATTTTCAATATTATAATAATAAATAGTTTGCAGTATCCTTCAAAGATATTTATGAGGGTGAGAGTGGGGGGAGGGATTATAAAGGAAAATATTCAAATGCTAGCCAGTCCGATAAAATAAAGATTGAGACCATCTCTGATGTTTTAGCTCCAACTTTACTTTCTCTTCCCATTTTATTTTTATAGAAGCTCCTTCTCCTCCTCCTCCCCTCACCCTAACCCTTCAACAATTCAATCAACCTTCCAACAGCTCCTTTCTTGTTTCTTTCATAAATGGTAAAGAAAAAGGCTAATTCAAAAAAAAAGAAAAAAAGAAATTGACATATTCATACTCCTGAAAAAAGCAAGTAAAACATATAGTAAACATAGGAGCCTGCTTGACTTGTCCAATAGAAATATTGTACATAACTTGAATATTTCTTTTTTTTGCAATTTACTGAAATTTATTTCGCTGCGCACAAAACTTCAAACTTTTTTGCTTTTTTATTTTTTAGTTCCAGTAACTTTTAGGTTTTCTTTGTTTTAAATTTGGTTTCAAACAAATAGAGGAAAAAAACAACAAAAGCTTGTTTCCAAAAAGAGTTTATTGAAAAAAGCCTTGTTTCCATTATTATCATTTTCAGTCAAAGGACGCTTTACTGTCACACAACATAACTCCATTGCAAGGCGCGTCTCTCTTTTCAATAAGGTGCTTTTACTGCGCATTATCATTTGTGGCGTAATAAGCTGATCGGCTAAATGTCTTAAAAAAATGCTACGACAGTTGCGGATGCTATGCCAATTAAGTTCTGGATGTTGCACTTCAAATATCCGAAACACATTCACTCCAGCAATATCTAGAATATAAAAAACTAACGGCCACCTTCTTGACAGACGCTTTACTGAGTATGTCCGAGCCATTTGGTCAACTAGATCAACGCCCCCTTTTGTCTTATTATAATATGGTCATAAAAGGGTCTCGTTCATTATCAGTTTATCAGGTTTTGTTGATTATCACATAACCTCTAAATTATTTTTATTTTATTTTATTTTTTTTTTTATGGCTTATACTCCAGTCAAGGAGCCTACAGCCAACTATAGACTAATGTCAGTGTGTGAATGTTTGTTTAATGTCAGAAAACAACAGGGGACTTGAAACATCCATGCTCAAAGCACTCAGATTTCCACTGTAATCTTTGCCGTGTAACCTCTAAATTTAAAACAATAATAAACTCTAGTGCCAACTGTCTTGGCCAAAGAAAACTAAAATTCCCACTAAATAGATAGTAGGGCCTGAGAGGCCCACGTTGGTAAGTCTAGGGGTAGCGATGAAAAAAAAAATCCTACACCTAGAGAATTTTTTGTTGTTGTTTTAATTTATTAAATTTAGGTTTCTGAAGGTTTTTTTAGAGATGTCACGAAAGCTCAAATTTTTCAAACGATTAGAACGGAAACGGCGCAACAAAATAACAAGCCTAGGGCCTCTCAGGCCCATGTTGGTAATGTAAGGGTTAAACGCACGATCATTATGGTGGTTTTGAGCACTAATCATTATGGGGGATTTCCATCTTAATTTTGGCATTCTTCCCAAAGGCAAGGGAGGAAGATTCACAGATCTAGCGTTCGAACACTCAACGGTTGGCTAACCGTTAGATGCGTTTTACACGACGAAAAAGTGTTTTTTATCATGTAAGTATCACGTGATCCCTGCCAAATTCACCGTACAAATCGGCAGTCAATCTGGTTTTCGGTGAAAGAATACTAGGAAATAAACTTGAGGGAAAGTTTGAAAAGGGACTACTTTCAGCGCATTACAACCCGGTATCCACAGGAGAGCCAACCGGCGGGTTTTCGAACGCCATGAGGAGAGTAACTAATCAATAGAGGAGTGATCAACAACCGAATAATGATACCGTGCGGCGTATGGCAGCATCAGAGCCAAAGGAAATTTATTTCTTACTGGCCACTCCATGATAGAGTAACAGACATCTTAAAAGGGAAACTCTCAATATTAGTGTCCAACGCCGCCATTACGGTCGCGCATTTAAAAGCACAATATTCGTTTATGAATGGATTTCGTAAGATTATAATGCTACATTATTTTTTGACGTTTTCAAATCTGAATCGACCCTTAAATCGTCTGTAGCAAAAGTGTGATACGAAGAGAATTGATCCCCGAAAAATTAACACAGACTTCAGTGTCTTTTTGAAGAAAAAAGTACCATGTGAATACAACGTTGTGTGGGTTTAAATAGTTTACCAGTAAGCCGTAAGTGCTGATTAAACGATTGAATATTGATCTTTGTGTATACGGGATAACATCGACCGCAAATGTTTATTCTTGATGGGTCACGAAAAGTAAGCGTTTGCCGGCGATCGATAAGCGCACTATCAAGTGCCTTCAATTACTGAGATAGGCAAAATGAACGCCGGGGAGTACGAATATTTACCTACCTACTAAATACCACGATACAGCTTCACTTTTTTTATGTAACTCAACCCTTTATGGGCCAAGCCGGAACATGGTATTTTTTCTCATCTAGTTTCACATTGTTTCAGTCTTCATTCCTGATCAACGCGATTATTTTGGCGCCTTCAATTAGTCGTATAGGCAAGTCCAACTCCCCCGAGTACGAACAGTTAACTACCCTCTTTTTATAAACGGAAGTGTGGTTTTCTTTCGAACTAACTTGGCCGTTAGAGGGGTAAACCTGCAGGCTGATTATGAACGATCGCATCGTATAATGCTATCGAGTTGATGATCGATTACGTGGTATCTTACGGGTGGTGTCATTTCGATAGAAACCCTCCCATCTCTGCAGAAATTCGCCGATTTCTCCTGAGCTATCGCACTGAAAAAAAAAGCGACAGTCATATTACCAGAAGCAAGACTATATGTAAACCACGGGAAGTCTCGTCCTTTAATCAGAAAATTCTGATATTAATACCAGAATAAGGTCTTAGAACTAGAATTCCCTATACACTTTTTAAAGAACTATGGTACAAACAGCACTGGAATGTTGGTAATTGTACCATCCCATACACAGCATATTGTCATACTTCTGTTAATCTTTTTTTTTAGTGCGGAGAATTTTTGCAGAGATGAGAGGGTCTCTATCGGAATGACATTACCCATAAGAATAACACGTACTCTACCATCGACTCGATACCATTTACGATAAGATTGTTCATACGGCTATTCCAGCCTGCTTGTTAAATAAAAGGATTAATCTTTACTTGAGAGAGAAGAAAAAAGAAGAAAGAAAAAAAAGTATTCTGGCAACACTGCGTGTTGGTGGATTAGAAGCGAACGAGTTTGCTTGACGCCAGCCCACCCGCCCCACAATGGATCCAAACATCGATTTTTATCGGACAAATAAAGTTGTTGTTTTTTGCTTCAAAAACATTTTAAGATGGACATTTTTTTGGTAAAAAGTTTTGCAAATTTATTCATTCTAAGCTCTGAGATGAATTATTGGACACATTTTTTTAGTTTTTTTGATATTGATTATGTTCATGATTTTGATGTTTTTAGTCGTAAAATTCTGTCCAGAAAATTCCTCGTTTTAGTCCGCTGTGCGCCCTGGCGATGGAGCGGCCGATCCCTCATGGGCATCATTCCTCTCAGAAGCGCAACGAGAGTTTCTTCATCTCTCTCTTTTCTCCATTAAGAAACGTATGTTAGACAAGGATGGACAAGGGGATAAACCGCCTCTTTCTGTCCTTTTCATATACTTATACATTCAAATGGGAAATGAAAGAGATTGAAGAGATCCTGCTTGCGTCGGTGATTCCTCTGATTGTGGTTTTTATATTTCTTTGAAACTTTGTTATTGTTTTAACGCGTCAAGCGATAGACGAATATTAAAATGTTATCAGTGTCACACTGCGTTTGAGTCTAGCAACCAATGCTAGGAAACGGAAAGGCATGGCGAGTCACGATGAAAGGAAATGAAATGAAGATAGTGTAATTTCCTTAAAGTGTCTTTGAAGAGCAGTTAAATTTCACGAAGAATGAAAATCTGGTGTTTCGCCATGGTGTTTTTGGAACTTGGATATTATTAAATTTTACGACGGATTTTTGAGTTTTCTTGGAAGTAAAAATAAATAAATATGTGAATTATGACGCTGCGATCCAGCGAAACAAATTGAAGAATTCAGGGGACGAACCGAAGAACGATAAAAACCATTTTAGTTTCTAAGCTGAAGGAGAAGAGGGATATAACGTTTAAAGGTTATTCTTTTTCATAAGAATCAATGTACATAGGCTGTTCAAAAAATAATGCACATTCGGGTTTTTTGGGAGAACGAAAGCAGCTATAAAAAAGCAGTTTATGTGAACTTAAAGTCCTTGTAATTTCCAATAAAACAAGACCAAGTAGAGCTCTGTAGCTTAAAAATTGACTGATATACAGGGTCTTGAAAATGGCATGTTGAAACTACCCCTCCAGGATTTTCAGCTATTTTTTCCAAGAAAAAACAAAAAACCAAAAAAAAAATTAAATTGAAAAAATTGAGTGTTTTAATGGAAAAAAATTACAAGATCTTACTGATTGAGTTGCCGGTCAGCAGGCACAGCTTACAGGATGAAACATGCACAGTACTCAGTACTTGCGACTTTTCTGTTCTGTTTGACGCGTGTGCGCAGTGCGAACTTCCAAATTTTTTTCGCGACGAATGCCGAGGAGAAAGAAGAGCAACGGCATGTTATTCAGTATTGTTTTTTGCGTGGTTTATCGGTGAGAGACGCTTTTAAAGAAAAGAAAGAAGTGTATAAAGAAAACTGTTTAGACCGATATTAAGACAACGACCATAAGTTGTTGGTTTAAATCCTTTTCTGAGGGTCAGAAATCAGTGAAACTTCTTCAGAAATCCGGTTTGAAAAAATGATTCTTCAGAAGTGGACAGAAAAGCTGATGCTTTGCGTGAAACGTGATGGACAGTACTTCGAAAAAATTAAGGAAGAGGCGAGTCGTCCGATGAAGACAACTAACTTCAGTCAATTTTAGTAGGATCTTGTAATTTTTGTCAGTAAAAACATCAATTTTTTCAACTTTAATTTTGTTTTGTTTTTTGTTTTTTCTTGGAAAAAATAGCTGAAAATCCTGGAGGGGGAGTTTCAACATGCCATTTTCAAGACCCTGTATATCAGTCAATTTTTAAGCTACAGAGCTCTACTTGGTCTTGTTTTATTGGAAATTACAAGGACTTTAAGCTCACATAAACCGCTTTTTGATAGCTGCTTTAGTTCTCCCAAAAAACCCGAATGTGCATTATTTTTTGAACAGCCTATGTACTTTTATCTATAGAAATTGCTTGTCTTGCGCTTCTGTAAATCCAAAGGCGGATCCAGCAATCTGGCAACTCGGTATTATTCCCATTTGAATGCATGAGAAACAATCGATTTGTAAAAGGGCCATGGCTCCCTCAAGAATCGATTGTTTCTCATACGTTTGAATGGGATGAATCCATGGTTGCCAAATTGATGGATCCGTCCATGAGTAGATCTCTATTCAATTTACACTGTTGTGCCCCCGTTAGATGACTATGAAAACTTTAATTTTGATTTTTGTAACATATATCGGTTTTTTCCTGCAGGCTGATTCTACTCTTTTAGACTAGACGAAATAGCGAGAATCTATTAATCTCGTTTGGTTTAAATGACGTCACGTGACAGATTTGAAGTCATTTGAACTCCTGTTCGACGTGCTCCGAGACATTCTTTTCAAATTCATGACTTGAAACAAGTCGAACAGCAGCTCGAGTGACTTCAAATCTGTCACGTGACGCCATGTAAACCAATGGGATTGATCGACTCTCTCTATCTCGTCTCGTCTCGTTCAAAAGAGCAGAATCAGCCTGCAGGACTCTTCAAAAAGTGCTCTTTCAAACTTTTGCTTTCGGGGATTGAATAGTTGATTCTTGCATAAAAACCTGTAAAAATGACAATGAGTACCTAGATTGAAAAATCACGAATATCACTCTCAGAATCGGGCTTAATGGCGGGTATACGCAGGTGTCATCGGAGATTCCTATCTAAATTGAGATTTATCTCTGAGTTTCCGCAGAGAAAGTGACACAATAGACAGGGATCTCCCATGATACCTGCGTTGAGCCGCCATTACAAATTTATCGTTATAGCACTTATGTGAGTTTATTACTGAATTTTAGACTTTCTTGGTGTGATTTTTGCTGGTTTTTTCATCACATTTGTTTACAGCAAAAGTTTGCAAGAGCCCCATTGTGAGAATTGTCTTTTTAGAGTCACTAAATTTTTATGAAATATTAAGAATTCGACATTGCGTGTACCTATTTTGCACTCAGAATGTTGCACAATTTTACGATGGATGTTCGGAACTTTTCAGGTTTCTTGAAATTTAAACATGAAAAATAATCATGGTCGTTAATAAAATTTCAACTGTAATACGTTGAGACGAATTCTGCGTGAAATTGTTTACGGCATATCGACGTTTGCACAACGAGACAATGACTCGGGCGCGAGCAGAGAATACAACATAACGAGTGAAAAAAAAGAGAAAGAGAGAAAAGAGACAGAAAAAGATAAAAGAGGGAGTAGTGACGATTATTGGAGATAAAATTATCTACTGTGTGTTTAACTTATAGGTTCTATAAAACTACATGACTTTCAGAATTCAATTTTAATCGTGGCGACCGATGGAAAGTTTAAGGTGTATTCGAATAAAAATACTTATAGCGTTTCTTTATCCTGATAGCACGTGTCATATGTTTTCAGAAAGTTAGTCTGAAAATTTTGAACCACTACTTTTGTCAAGACCCTTGTTTGCGTTATATTTTTTAAACCTTCAAATTTTTGTTTTAACAAAAATTCGTGGTTAATCCATTTGAAATTGGTTATAAACGAAAGCGCAAGAGTGTTTTAGAGTGGCTATGTGGACACAGAAATCAATATAACTGTTTCTTCTGGAAGGATTTACACGATAAATAAACTGACGCAAGACAGAAACATGCAAAATTTTCTCAACTGGATAGTTGCGTATTAAAATTCTGTGTCCAGATACCCACTCTTAAACACTGACGCAGTTTCAGTTTCAACCAGCATCCAGTGGCATGGCGTCGCGTGCCATCTGGCAACAATGGAACTCCTTCATTTAAACTCATTAAATATATCGAATTTTCCTTGTGCACTGTGCATCCCCTGAATTCGATATTTTACATGAGTTTAAATGGATAGAATACATTGTTGCCAAATTGCACGCAACTCCACTGCCAGCATCAGATCGCCCATGCGGTCAACCTTTAAATTAGGACTTGTAACATGTATTAGCCCCTCTACGTCTACAGGTATCTCTCGTTGAGTATTTTATACAAGGATGCACGTGGGAGTGAAATAAATAAATAAATAAATAAATAAATAAGAAAGGAACGGAGCTCTTCCAAACTTTTGCCACAAAGGATTGAAGAGTTGATTATTCTTGCACAAAAACATGTAAAAATGACGATTAGTACACTAAAAAATCACGAAATCCACTCTCAGACTTGGACTTATAATGGCGGAGAGACGCAGGTATTTTTTTTTTTTTTTTTTTTGGCCGAAGAAAGTTTTTATGACTACCTCTCCGATGGTCGAGACGGTTATGTGAGATTCCTCCACTTCCAAAAAAATAGAAGCCCCGTTACCCCCCCCCCCCCCCCGCTAGCTGGAACTATGCCGTCAGGCATTACTTCAGCTAACGCAAGTATTATGGGAGATTCCTATCTAAATTGAGACAAATCTCTGTGTTTCCGTTGAGAAAGTGACGAATTATACAGGGACCAAATAATGCATGTTCGGTCCCGAGCATTGAATTGCGTGCGGTTTGGACAAATCAGAGAGCTTACGCACGGTCATATGACCGTGCGTAAGTTATACGCTCGGGACCGAACATTATTTGGTCCCAGGAGTCTCTCATGGTATATACGCTGCGTTGAACCGCCATTACTTACGATCTTTCCGTTATAGCAGTTACGTGAGTTACTTCTAACGTTTAGACTTCCTAAGAGTGATTTTCGTGATTTCCGCTGGTTTTTGCATCAGATTGGACAATCTATTTGCTCACACAGCAAAAAGTTAGAAAGAGCCCCGTAGTTATTCTGTAAGATAGCCTCAAGCAAACCCAGGGATGCTTATAACTTACTCGTTTCTCCGTCCAGCAAATTTTGCCCAGCGTCGTTAATTCTCCGAGTTTCCAGCTCTATATCCTTCCCGACAGTTTTGGATTCCATTGTTGTAAATCCTTCAGGTATTCTGATTCAGACCAAAAAGTATCCAAAATAAGCACGCAGCGGCAAGAATACGCGACGCCGCCAAGTTGTTTGCGTCACTTTAACCTTTCAAGAAACACGCACGTACTCACGTCGACACAAACACAGAACACATCAGATATTGTAAACAAACGTGTAACAAAACAAACACAGACAACGCGCAACGGAGCGGGGCGGGGCGGAGAGGTGATTGACGCGAGGCCGGGGTCAACTTTTTTTTTTTTTTTTTTTTTTATAATTTTGTTTTATGGATTTCTCAGATTCTTCCGAATCCGATCATTTAAAAAAGCGGATTTCAAACGCGTGCGAGACATTCTATATCTCGAGTGGAGCACCAAAGTTATATAGATAGAGAGTGGGAAGTCAAAACTCAACGATCGAAAACTAAAACAATCACTGGAAGTTCACATATTTTTACATCATTCTTTATAACTACAAACTGTAATTGATGAAACGATAAATTTTATAATTTAACACTCCTCGTCCGTCGACTGAAAAGGTATTTATTTTAAATTCACGAAAAATCTTTTTTTCCAACCTGATATTGCACCAATAATTTTCTGGTCAAATTTTGCGAAAAATAAGGAGATTACAACGTAATCTTAATTATTACCCTTGGTTGGGTTGGTTTCTTAATAAATAAATAAATAAATAAATAAATAAATAAATAAATAAATAAATAAATAAATAAAAATAATCAAATAAAATCCACGAATAAAATAACACTCCTTGTCCGTCGACCGAAAAGGTATATTTTAAATTCACGGAAAATCTTTTTTTCCAACCTGATATTGCACCAATAATTTTCTAGTCAAATTTTGCGAAAAATAAGGAGATTTCAAGGTAATCTTAATTATTACCCTTGGTGGGGTTGGTTTCTTAAAAAAAAATAAAAAATAAAAAAATAATCAAATAAAATCAGCGAATAAAAAAATTAATTATAATTTAATACATTAATTTATGGCTAAACGAATAAAAAATTAGTGCACAGTTGTAAACACGAACGGGAGGCGGGGCGTTTTGAAAACGTGATGATAAAAAAAAAAAAAACTGTGAATGGAAAACTCACGGAAAGCAACAGGTGGTTTGATTATGAGGATCGCGGGCTTTACTTTTGCCGATGATTGTTATTGTTGTTCGGACGAGCGAGCGCCGCGGTTGCTCTTAAAAAAACACGTCCACAACGCGCGCGGTCGTTGGTATCGACTAATGAAGCTGAGCGGCGCGGAACCGGGCCCAGGCATGGTGGCACCTGAGAGTAGGAATTATTAGAGTTATGTTGACTGTTGAGAGTCGAGACGGCTGGCTGCAGTGCGTTCGCGGCAGGTCTCGCGGTGTATACGACTCAACGAGAGTAGGAGTAGCCGTGGGGGAGTGGGAGGGGGGGGGGGGGGGGGGTTGTGTACTTCGAGTCAAGTTGCTGCGCCGGCTGCGTGCTCTGGAGTGGACGGCGCGGTAGATGAATGGTGGGGTTCTGGTGGAGGGGGGGGGGGGGGTCCAAGCTGCATATCACTTGTAGACAGACGCGGCGCGGCGCGGCGCGGCGCTACGAAGAGGATGCAATGGTTTTAAAAAAATGCAGCATGCAACAAGCACCAGGAACTCTCTGCTCCCTCCGAGCTTTCCCTCTCCGCCGCTCGATGCGCTCGCGGAGCCGGGTAGAACAAAGATTATTCACCGCCTGCAGCATCTTTTCTTTGCCTACCATGCCTTTGCTGATCGACATCTATTTACGCTTTAAACATTATTTTTGGAATGGGTCTGTTGCAAACTTTTGCTACAACGATTAAGAGTGTTCAATCCAAAGTAAAATCGCCTGAAAAGTCCATTGGTGGCATCAGAAAGTATTAAAATGCATTAATAAACTCATAAGAGGCGTTTAATGAAATCCAAGATGGCGGAGAAATGTCGATCAATTTGTAAGCATGCACCACGAACATCCAAGGATGGCCAACCTCACAATATTGGTCACAAACAATCAAAATGTAAACAAACACATAACCTCTACCTCCAGTGAGGTTGTCAAAGTTGGCCATCCTTGGATGTTCGTGGTGCATGCACACAAATTGCTCGATATTTCTCCGCCATCTTGGATTTCATTAAACGCCTCTTGTGAGTTTATTATTACATTTTATGACTTTCTGATGCCACCAATGGACTTTTTAGGCGATTTTACATTGGATGAGACACTCTTAATCGTCGTAGCAAAAGTTTGCAACAGACCCATTATAAACATTCTTGAGGTGCTTACTGATTAAAATTAATAGGTTCATAAACAATGGGTCTGTTGCAAACTTTTGCTACAGCGCGAGCGCTATAGAATGATCAACCTCATGTAAAATCGCGTTACTTAAAAGTCCATCGGTGGCAGCAGAAAGTCATAGAGTGCAATAACAAACTAACCAGAGGCATTTAACTGAAATCCAAGATGGCGGTAAAATATCGAGCAACCTGTAAGCGAGCACCATGAACATCCACGATGGCCAACCTCACAACATCGATCACAATCAATCACAACGCAAATAAACTCAAAAACTCCGATGCTGTGAGGTTGTTAACGTTGGTCATCATGGATGTTCACGGTGCGTGCACACAGGTTGCTCGATATTTTACCGCCATCTTGGGTTTCAGTTAAACGCTTCTTCGTGAGTTTAATACTGCATTTTATGACTTTCTGATACCGCACCAATGGACTTTTCAGGTGATTTTACTTAAGATTTAACACTCTATATTGTTGTAGCAAAAGTTTGCAATAGACCCATTACCTCTAATATCCGTAAAACACCGTGGGAACTCTATTGAGAATGTAGATAGACAAGCCATTTTGGAAAACAAATGTGCGAGAACGCATAAACTGGCGGTGGCGCATTATGCTCTGCGATCGTTGAAATTTGGTCGAAAATCGGAGTGTAAATCAAATTTTATCATTCATTAACTCTTAATTCCAATTTCAATCTCATCAAATTAACACTTAAAACAAGTAATTTAGACATAGAAAATGTCACCAGAAAGTTTGAAATTCAGCTTAAACGGTCGTAAACGATGATTTTTGATATTTTTTCTTAGCTGATTTTTGCACAATATTTTCCGAACTCAGAACATAGCGCGGCGCTGCCCCTAATGCCTATAACCCGTTGACTAATATAAAAGTTGATTGCCCTATTTTCTTAACTCTTTTAATGTGATATAAACTCTGATTCGCACGGGCGTGCCGTTGTTTCCAGAGAAGGGGGGGGGCAGAATACAATCTTACCGCCCCTAAAAATTATAAAGATGACGTTTTTGTTTTTGTTTATTTTTTTGCATGCCACCTTCGGTCATTCATTTTGAGATCCGATAACCTTCTTTTTTTCTTTTTTTTTCCACTCTGATTTTGCAAGCCCCGGAGAGTGCCACCCAGGGCAAGGGTACCCACATGCCCCCCTCCCCCCCTACACCCCAAAGCACACCCCTGAATTGAGGGGTCACAAGCTGGGTTTTGAAAACATCACCTTTTCGTCCACATTGCATAGCCATGAGTTGCTAGTGAAGCGGCCACAGTTTCTAAAGATATGAAAACCCTTGAGGGCGATCGACTCTATTTGCCAATCTGAATCAATAGAGGGAGCACACGCTGGGTTTTGGCGACATCACCTTTTTGCTCATGTTCCATCGTATTTTGCTTTTCCGATGACCATCGGATTAATCGGAAGGAAAGAATCCTAAGAATCCTCCCATTTGCCAAGCTGAATCGATAGAGGGGTCACAAGCTGGGTTTTGAAAACATCACCTTTTTGCCCATGTTGCATACCCATGAGTTGCTAGTGAAGTGGCTACAGTTTCAAAAGATATGAAAACCCTTGAGGGCAATCGACTCCACTTGTCAAGCTGAATCCATAGAGGGGTCACAAGCTGGGTTTTCGCGACAACATCTTTGTGCCCATGTTGCATACCCATGAGTTGCTAGTGAAGTGGCTACAGTTTCAAAAGTTTGAAAACCCTTGAGGTCGATCGATTCCATTTGCCAAGCTGAATCCATAGAGGGGTCACAAGCGGGGTTTTTGGCGACAACATCTTTTTGCCCATGTTGCATACCCATGAGTTGCTAGTGAAGTGGCTACAGTTTCAAAAGATATGAAAACCCTTGAGGGCAATCGACTCCACTTGCCAAGCTGAATCCATAGAGGGGTCACAAGCTGGGTTTTGGCGACAACACCTTTTTGCCCATGTTGCATACCCATGAGTTGCTAGTGAAGTAGCTACAGTTTCAAAAGATATGAAAACCCTTGAGGTCGATCGACTCCATTTGCCAAGCTGAATCCAGAGAGGGGTCACAAGCTGGGTTTTGGCGACAACACTTTTTGCCCATGTTGCATACCCATGAGTTGCTAGTGAAGTGGCTACAGTTTCAAAATATATGAAAACCCTTGAGGGCGATCGACTCCATTTGCCAAGCTGAATCCATAGAGGGGTCACAAGCTGGGTTTTGGCGACAATACCTTTTTGCCCATGTTGCATACCCATGAGTTGCTAGTGAAGTGGCTACAGTTTCAAAAGATATGAAAACCCTTGAGGGCAATCGACTCCACTTGCCAAGCTGAATCCATAGAGGGGTCACAAGCTGGGTTTTGGCGACAACATCTTTTTGCCCATGTTGCATACCCATGAGTTGCTAGTGAAGTGGCTACAGTTTCAAAAGATATGAAAACCCTTGAGGGCAATCGACTCCACTTTGCCAAGCTGAATCAATAGAGGGGTCACAAGCGGGGTTTTTGGCGACAACATCTTTTTGCCCATGTTGCATACCCATGAGTTAATAACGAAGTGGCTACAGTTTCAAAAGATATGAAAACCCTTGAGGGCGATCGACTCCATTTGCCAAGCTGAATCCATAGAGGGGTCACAAGCGGGGTTTTGGCGACAACATCTTTTTGCCCATGTTGCATACCCAGGGTTTGCTAGTGAAGTAGCTACAGTTTCAAAAGATATAAAAACCCTTGAGGGCGATCGACTCCATTTGCCAAGCTGAATCCAGAGAGGGGTCACAAGCGGGGTTTTTTGGCGACAACCCCTTTTTGCCCATGTTGCATACCCATGAGTTGCTAGTGAAGTGGCTACAGTTTCAAAAGATATGAAAACCCTTGAGGGCAATCGACTCCACTTGCCAAGCTGAATCCATAGAGGGGTCACAAGCTGGGTTTTGGCGACAACATCTTTTTGCCCATGTTGCATACCCATGAGTTGCTAGTGAAGCGGCCACAGTTTCAAAAGATATGAAAACCCTTGAGGGCGATCGACTCTATTTGCCAATCTGAATCGATAGAGGGAGCACACGCTGGGTTTTGGCGACATCACATATTTGCTCATGTTCCATCGTATTTTGCTTTTCCGATGACCATCGGATTAATGGGAAAGGGAAAAAATCCTCAGAATCCTCCCATTTGCCAAGCTGAATCGATAGAGGGGTCACAAGCTGGGTTTTGAAAACATCACCTTTTTGCCCATGTTGCATACCCATGAGTTGCTAGTGAAGTGGCTACAGTTTCAAAAGCTATGAAAACCATTGAGGGCGATCGACTCTATTTTCCAAGCTGAATCTATAGAGGGGTCACAAGCTGGGTTTTCGCGACAACACCTTTCTGCCCATGTTGCATACCCATGAGTTGCTAGTGAAGTGGCTACAGTTTCAAAAGCTATGAAAACCCTTGAGGGCGATTGACTCCATTTGCCAAGCTGAATCCATAGAGGGGTCACAAGCTGGGTTTTGGCGACAACATCTTTTTGCCCATGTTGCATACCCATGAGTTGCTAGTGAAGTGGCGACAGTTTCAAAAGATATGAAAACCCTTGAGGGCGATCGACTCTATTTGCCAATCTGAATCAATAGAGGGAGCACAAGCTGGGTTTTGGCGACATCACCTTTTTGCTCATGTTCCATCGTATTTTGCTTTTCCGATGACCATCGGATTAATGGGAAAGGGAAAGAATCCTAAGAATCCTCCCTTTGCCAAGCTGAATCGATAGAGGGGTCACAAGCTGGGTTTTGAAAACATCATCTTTTTGCCCATGTTGCATACCCATGAGTTGCTAGTGAAGTGGCTACAGTTTAAAAAGATATAAAAACCCTTGAGGGCGATCGACTCCATTTGCCAAGCTGAATCCATAGAGGGGTCACAAGCGGGGTTTTGGCGACAACATCTTTTTGCCCATGTTGCATACCCATGAGTTGCTAGTGAAGCGGCCACAGTTTCAAAAGATATGAAAACCCTTGAGGGCGATCGACTCTATTTGCCAATCTGAATCGATAGAGGGGACACCGCTGGGTTTTGGCGACATCACCTTTTTGCTCAGGGTCCATCGTTTTTTTGCTTTTCCGATGACCATCGGATTAATCGGAAGGAAAGAATCCTAAGAATCCTCCCATTTGCCAAGCTGAATCGATAGAGGGGTCACAAGCTGGGTTTTGAAAACATCACCTTTTTGCCCATGTTGCATACCCATGAGTTGCTAGTGAAGTGGCTACAGTTTCAAAAGATTAAAAACCCTTGAGGGCAATTGACTTCACTTGCCAAGCTGAATCCATAGAGGGGTCACAAGCTGGGTTTTGGCGACAACACCTTTTTGCCCATGTTGCATACCCATGAGTTGCTAGTGGAGTGGCTACAGTTTCAAAAGATATGAAAACCCTTGAGGGCGATCGACTCCATTTGCCAAGCTGAATCCAGAGAGGGGTCACAAGCTGGGTTTTGGCGACAACATCTTTTTGCCCATGTTGCATACCCATGAGTTGCTAGTGAAGTGGCTACAGCTTCAAAAGATATGAAAACCCTTGAGGGCGATCGACTCCATTTGCCAAGCTGAATCCATAGAGGGGTCACAAGCTGGGTTTTGGCGACAATACCTTTTTGCCCATGTTGCATACCCATGAGTTGCTAGTGAAGTGGCTACAGTTTCAAAAGATATGAAAACCCTTGAGGGCAATCGACTCCACTTGCCAAGCTGAATCCATAGAGGGGTCACAAGCTGGGTTTTGGCGAAAACATTTTTTTGGGCCCATGTTGCATACCCATGAGTTGCTAGTGAAGTGGCTACAGTTTCAAAAGATATGAAAACCCTTGAGGGCAATCGACTCCACTTGCCAAGCTGAATCAATAGAGGGGTCACAAGCTGGGTTTTGGCGACAACATCTTTTTGCCCATGTTGCATACCCATGAGTTAATAACGAAGTGGCTACAGTTTCAAAAGATATGAAAACCCTTGAGGGCGATCGACTCCATTTGCCAAGCTGAATCCATAGAGGGGTCACAAGCTGGGTTTTGGCGACAACATCTTTTTGCCCATGTTGCATACCCATGAGTTGCTAGTGAAGTAGCTACAGTTTCAAAAGATATGAAAACCCTTGAGGGCGATCGACTCCATTTGCCAAGCTGAATCCAGAGAGGGGTCACAAGCTGGGTTTTGGCGACAACACCTTTTTGCCCATGTTGCATACCCATGATTTTGCTAGTGAAGTGGCTACAGTTTCAAAAGATATGAAAACCCTTGAGGGCAATCGACTCCACTTGCCAAGCTGAATCCATAGAGGGGTCACAAGCGGGGTTTTTGGGCGACAACATCTTTTTGCCCATGTTGCATACCCATGAGTTGCTAGTGAAGCGGCCACAGTTTCAAAAGATATGAAAACCCTTGAGGGCGATCGACTCTATTTGCCAATCTGAATCGATAGAGGGAGCACACGCTGGGTTTTGGCGACATCACATATTTGCTCATGTTCCATCGTATTTTGCTTTTCCGATGACCATCGGATTAATCGGAAGGAAAGAATCCTCAGAATCCTCCCATTTGCCAAGCTGAATCGATAGAGGGGTCACAAGCTGGGTTTTGAAAACATCACCTTTTTGCCCATGTTGCATACCCATGAGTTGCTAGTGAAGTGGCTACAGTTTCAAAAGCTATGAAAACCATTGAGGGCGATCGACTCTATTTTCCAAGCTGAATCTATAGAGGGGTCACAAGCTGGGTTTTCGCGACAACACCTTTCTGCCCATGTTGCATACCCATGAGTTGCTAGTGAAGTGGCTACAGTTTCAAAAGCTATGAAAACCCTTGAGGGCGATTGACTCCATTTGCCAAGCTGAATCCATAGAGGGGTCACAAGCTGGGTTTTGGCGACAACATCTTTTTGCCCATGTTGCATACCCATGAGTTGCTAGTGAAGTGGCGACAGTTTCAAAAGATATGAAAACCCTTGAGGGCGATCGACTCTATTTGCCAATCTGAATCAATAGAGGGAGCACAAGCTGGGTTTTGGCGACATCCCCTTTTTTGCTCATGTTCCATCGTATTTTGCTTTTCCGATGACCATCGGATTAATCGGAAGGAAAGAATCCTAAGAATCCTCCCATTTGCCAAGCTGAATCGATAGAGGGGTCACAAGCTGGGTTTTAAAAACATCATCTTTTTGCCCATGTTGCATACCCATGAGTTGCTAGTGAAGTGGCTACAGTTTCAAAAGATATGAAAACCCTTGGGGGGCAATCGACTTCACTTGCCAAGCTGAATCCATAGAGGGGTCACAAGCTGGGTTTTGGCGACAACACCTTTTTGTCCATGTTGCATACCCATGAGTTGCTAGTGAAGTGGCTACAGTTTCAAAAGATATGAAAACCCTTGAGGGCGATCGACTCCATTTGCCAAGCTGAATCCAGAGAGGGGTCACAAGCTGGGTTTTGGCGACAACATCTTTTTGCCCATGTTGCATACCCATGAGTTGCTAGTGAAGTGGCTACAGTTTCAAAAGATATAAAAACCCTTGAGGGCGATCGACTCCATTTGCCAAGCTGAATCCATAGAGGGGTCACAAGCTGGGTTTTGGCGACAACATCTTTTTGCCCATGTTGCATACCCATGAGTTGCTAGTGAAGCGGCCACAGTTTCAAAAGATATGAAAACCCTTGAGGGCGATCGACTCTATTTGCCAATCTGAATCGATAGAGGGGACACACGCTGGGTTTTGGCGACATCACCTTTTTGCTCATGGTCCATCGTATTTTGTTTTTCCCGATGACCATCGGATTAATCGGAAGGAAAGAATCCTAAGAATCCTCCCATTTGCCAAGCTGAATCGATAGAGGGGTCACAAGCGGGGTTTTTGAAAACATCACCTTTTTGCCCATGTTGCATACCCATGAGTTGCTAGTGAAGTGGCTACAGTTTCAAAAGATATGAAAACCCTTGAGGGCAATTGACTTCACTTGCCAAGCTGAATCCATAGAGGGGTCACAAGCGGGGTTTTTGGCGACAACACCTTTTTGCCCATGTTATACCCATGAGTTGCTAGTGGAGTGGCTACAGTTTCAAAATATAAAAACCCTTGAGGGCGATCGACTCCATTTGCCAAGCTGAATCCAGAGGGGGGTCACAAGCTGGGTTTTGGCGACAACATCTTTTTGCCCATGTTGCATACCCATGAGTTGCTAGTGAAGTGGCTACAGCTTCAAAAGATATGAAAACCCTTGAGGGCGATCGACTCCATTTGCCAAGCTGAATCCATAGAGGGGTCACAAGCTGGGTTTTGGCGACAACACTTTTTGCCCATGTTGCATACCCATGAGTTGCTAGTGAAGCGGCCACAGTTTCAAAAGTTTGAAAACCCTTGAGGGCGATCGACTCTATTTGCCAATCTGAATCGATAGAGGGGACACACGCTGGGTTTTGGCGACATCACCTATTTGCTCATGTTCCATCGTATTTTGCTTTTCCGATGACCATCGGATTAATCGGAAGGAAAGAATCCTCAGAATCCTCCCATTTGCCAAGCTGAATTGATAGAGGGGTCACAAGCTGGGTTTTGAAAACATCACCTTTTTGCCCATGTTGCATACCCATGAGTTGCTAGTGAAGTGGCTACAGTTTCAAAAGCTATGAAAACCCTTGAGGGCGATCGACTCCATTTGCCAAGCTGAATCCATAGAGGGGTCACAAGCTGGGTTTTGGCGACAACACCTTTCTGCCCATGTTGCATACCCATGAGCTGCTAGTGAAGTGGCTATAGTTTCAAAAGCTATGAAAACCCTTGAGGGCGATTGACTCCATTTCCCAAAGCTGAATCCATAGAGGGGTCACAAGCTGGGTTTTAAAAAACTCCCCTTTTTTGCCCATGTTGCATACCCATGAGTTGCTAGTGAAGTGGCTACAGTTTCAAAAGCTATGAAAACCCTTGAGGGCGATCGACCCATTTGCCAAGCTGAATCCATAGGGGGGTCACAAGCGGGGTTTTGGCGACAACACCTTTTTGCCCATGTTGCATACCCATGAGTTGCTAGTGAAGTGGCTACAGTTTAAAAAGATATGAAAACCCTTGAGGGCAATCGACTCCACTTGCCAAGCTGAATCCATAGAGGGGTCACAAGCTAGGTTTTGGCGACAACATCTTTTTGCCCTGTTGCATACCCATGAGTTGCTAGTGAAGTGGCTACAGTTTCAAAAGATATGAAAACCCTTGAGGGCGATCGACTCCATTTGCCAAGCTGAATCCATAGAGGGGTCACAAGCTGGGTTTTGGCGACAACATCTTTTTGCCCATGTTGCATACCCATGAGTTGCTAGTGAAGTGGCTACAGTTTCAAAAGATATAAAAACCCTTGAGGGCAATCGACTCCACTTGCCAAGCTGAATCCATAGAGGGGTCACAAGCGGGGTTTTGGCGACAACATCTTTTTGCCCATTTTTGCATACCCATGAGTTGCTAGTGAAGTGGCTACAGTTTCAAAAGATATGAAAACCCTTGGGGGCGATCGACTCCATTTGCCAAGCTGAATCCATAGAGGGGTCACAAGCCGGGTTTTTGGCGACAACATTTTTTTGGCCCATGTTGCATACCCATGATTTTAATACTGAAGTGGCTACAGTTTGAAAAGATATGAAAACCCTTGAGGGCGATCGACTCCATTTGCCAAGCTGAATCCATAGAGGGGTCACAAGCTGGGTTTTGGCGACAACATCTTTTTGCCCATGTTGCATACCCAGGGTTTGCTAGTGAAGTAGCTACAGTTTCAAAAGATATGAAAACCCTTGAGGGCGATCGACTCCATTTGCCAAGCTGAATCCAGAGAGGGGTCACAAGCTGGGTTTTGGCGACAACACCTTTTTGCCCATGTTGCATACCCATGAGTTGCTAGTGAAGTGGCTACAGTTTCAAAAGATATGAAAACCCTTGAGGGCAATCGACTCCACTTGCCAAGCTGAATCCATAGAGGGGTCACAAGCTGGGTTTTGGCGACAACATCTTTTTGCCCATGTTGCATACCCATGAGTTGCTAGTGAAGCGGCCACAGTTTCAAAAGATATGAAAACCCTTGAGGGCGATCGACTCTATTTGCCAATCTGAATCGATAAAGGGAGCACACGCTGGGTTTTGGCGACATCACCTATTTGCTCATGTTCCATCGTATTTTGCTTTTCCGATGACCATCGGATTAATCGGAAGGAAAGAATCCTCAGAATCCTCCCATTTGCCAAGCTGAATCGATAGAGGGGTCACAAGCTGGGTTTTAAAAACATCATCTTTTTGCCCATGTTGCATACCCATGATTTGCTAGTGAAGTGGCTACAGTTTCAAAAGATATAAAAACCCCTTGAGGGCAATCGATTTCCACTTGCCAAGCTGAATCCATAGAGGGGTCAAAAGCTGGGTTTTGGCGACAACACCTTTTTGTCCATGTTGCATACCCATGAGTTGCTAGTGAAGTGGCTACAGTTTAAAAAGATATGAAACCCTTGAGGGCTATCGACTCCATTTGCCAAGCTGAATCCAGAGAGGGGTCACAAGCTGGGTTTTGGCGACAACATCTTTTTGCCCATGTTGCATACCCATGAGTTGCTAGTGAAGTGGCTACAGTTTCAAAAGATATGAAAACCCTTGAGGGCGATCGACTCCATTTGCCAAGCTGAATCCATAGAGGGGTCACAAGCTGGGTTTTGGCGACAACATCTTTTTGCCCATGTTGCATACCCATGAGTTGCTAGTGAAGCGGCCACAGTTTCAAAAGATATGAAAACCCTTGAGGGCGATCGACTCTATTTGCCAATCTGAATCAATAGAGGGAGCACAAGCTGGGTTTTGGCGACATCACCTTTTTGCTCATGTTCCATCGTATTTTGCTTTTCCGATGACCATCGGATTAATCGGAAGGAAAGAATCCTAAGAATCCTCCCATTTGCCAAGCTGAATCGATAGAGGGGTCACAAGCTGGGTTTTGAAAACATCACTTTTTGCCCATGTTGCATACCCATGAGTTGCTAGTGAAGTGGCTACAGTTTCAAAAGATATGAAAACCCTTGAGGGCAATTGACTTCACTTGCCAAGCTGAATCCATAGAGGGGTCACAAGCTGGGTTTTGGCGACAACACCTTTCTGCCCATGTTGCATACCCATGAGTTGCTAGTGAAGTGGCTACAGTTTCAAAAGCTATGAAAACCCTTGAGGGCGATTGACTCCATTTGCCAAGCTGAATCCATAGGGGGGTCACAAGCGGGGGTTTGGCGACAACATCTTTTTGCCCATGTTGCATACCCATGAGTTGCTAGTGAAGTGGCGACAGTTTCAAAAGATATAAAAACCCCTTGAGGGCGATCGACTCTATTTGCCAATCTGAATCAATAGAGGGAGCACAAGCTGGGTTTTGGCGACATCCCCTTTTTTGCTCATGTTCCATCGTATTTTGCTTTTCCGATGACCATCGGATTAATCGGAAGGAAAGAATCCTAAGAATCCTCCCATTTGCCAAGCTGAATGGATAGAGGGGTCACAAGCTTGGTTTTGAAAACATCATCTTTTTGCCCATGTTGCATACTAGACCGTATCGAAAATCACGAAAGTCACAATAGCTTTTGGGGTTTAGTGCGGGAAAGTTGTGTCTTGGGGTGACAAACAACTGAGAAAAATCTGGAATTCCAAAGTTGATATCTTCTTTTGGAGCAAAGGCCTTGAAATTTCCGAAAATCCGGCAAAAAACGGAAAAAAAATGCATTTTTAGACCTACTTTCAAAAATTTTCTAAGATGTTTGCGAGCGTAATAAATGTTTAAAACATGCATAGTAGACACCTAAAACACATTTTTCTACCTTTAAAACTCTCTATAGTACATCCAATAGAGTAAAATTTGAATGAGTCGAGGTCAAAATTTCAATGATTTTGCGTGTTTCAACAATGAGCATTTTTGTGCCTCTCTTCGCCCACTCGTTCGAGGGAAAGTGACTCAGAAAGCACAGCGAGTAATTGCTTGTCGTGGAAGCACGATAAGGCAGTGGCGGATCCACGGAGAGGGGGGGGGGACACGGGGGCACCCGGCACGCCCCCCCCTCCCCCCAAAACCCTCAAATTTTGCCTTTTTTCAATACAAAATGGCCCGAAATTGCTTCCACCGACGCTTCACATTTCAAAATTTCACAGGCGTGCCCCCCCGCTCCCCAGAAAAATGTTCTGGATCCGCCACTGCGATGAAGCATTGTCACTCAACCGCTAGATGGTGACACGAAACCTAAATAAGCTCCTTTTCCTTATTTGCAATGCACATTGCATAATGAATATAAGAATCCTGGGTCCGAATCAGTTTTTTCACGGCTGTGACATCGTTGGCGCGTTGTAAACCCATCATGGTTTCTGTTTTAGTTTTGGTTGTCTCCTTCACACAGGATACAGGTACTGGTTGCACGACTCTTTTCACAACAGGATACGCTTTTTACATATTGTTTTCAGGTTAAAGGTAATAAGATGACCGAAGCTTTTTATTGAAATTGAAAACTGTGAACGAGCTGAGCCAGTGCTCCTTGTGAACATACTTGCGTTTTACACAGGGCGAGGTTTTAGAGTATAGAGGAAAGGTTCCTCAAACTCGTCACTGTTTATTGGTATTCCATTATTCCCGATACTTCATTTAAGAAGCGCAGAATTTGTGTTGATTAGGATGATTCACGATGTTACTACTTGCTGTTTGTATGAAAGACGGATCTTAGGTCAAGCATCAGCCGGTGTCCATAATCGGGAACCCAGTTTTGCGGAAATAGCTGTCAGAGTGGCCGGAAAGTTGCAGGGTAAAAAGGGTGATCCAAAAGTCCGATAACCCCTGCTTAGCTATAGAAAAGCTGTCAAGGCATACCTTATCTTCTGACATATAATTATCACAAAAAAATCCAAAACCCTCTGGGTTTAAAAAAAAAAAGCCGGTCTAGTTTAAAAGAACTTTTTCTTAGGGATTGATACAAAAAAAAAAAAAAAAACTAAAAAACAAAAATCTGCTCCTAAATCTGATTAAAAAAAAAAAAAAAAAAAAAAAAAAATGCTAATGATATATGCTGCGATCAAGTCTCAGGTTCTGTTTCATCTTTCTTCAATATTTCTGGTGACCACAGGTGTCATTTTGGGCTTTACATTGCGTTTTACCGTCCAAACATTGAAGATCGGTCGTGTGTGTGTGTGGGGGGGGGGGGGGGGGGCTGCCAATATTAATCGCTGAAATACGTTTGATATCCGATGCGATCAAGTCCCAAGTGCACTCTCTTCCTACCACTTTAATCTAAGGTGCCCTTTAATAATGGGGGAAAAAAAACTTGAGCCGGCAATTTTTTTGCTCCTATTTCTTTGCTGATACCAGCGCTGATCTACGGAGGAATGTTAAACTGCGTTTTCCCGATGCAAATTAATTAACTAAGTAAAAGTAGATTCAAGTGAATGCTAAGTATGATCGTTGACCATATAACATTTTTCTGTTCACGAGAGAAGTAGGACCATTTAGGGTATCAAAATGTTCATTTTTGCCTATTTTGGTTCAAGGTGCTCTTAATTAAGTTTATTACAAGAATTTATAGTACTCAAGGATATTCATTGTACCATTTGAGTCATAACCGTGATGTTTAAATGGTTCATAACCAATACTCCAGTAAGCGTCACTCCGATATAGCCATACATCCATACTACATGGAGAATTGGTTGTGGACCAGTATGGACCATTATACTGGGGATAGCATATCCTCTGTTCATCAACGGTTTCTTATAGGTAGGCCATCTTCCACTCGTTTTCTTTAAAGCCATAATATGTTACAGTTATTACAAATTGTTGAGTAGACTGGTAAAATCTTTGTCCACCTTTTCATTTAATGAATCACGGGTCGACGATACGATGTGAAATTGAAACGGGATAGACGAAGGAAGCAAAAAAATTGCCGGCTCAAGTTTTTTTTCCCCCATTATTAAAGGGCACCTTAGATTAAAGTGGTAGGAAGAGAGTGCACTTGGGACTTGATCGCATCGGATATCAAACGTATTTCAGCGATTAATATTGGCAGACCCCCCCCCCCCCCCCCCCCACACACACACACACACGACCGATCTTCAATGTTGGACGGTAAAACGCAATGTAAAGCCCAAAATGACACCTGTGGTCACAAGAAATATTGAAGAAAGATGAACAGAACCTGAGACTTGATCGCAGCATATATCATTAGCATTTTTTTTTTTTTTTTTTTTTTTTTTTAAATCAGATTTAGGAGCAGATTTTTGTTTTTTTTTTGTATCAATCCCTAAGAAAAAGTTCTTTTAAACTAGACCGGCTTTTTTTTTTTTAAACCCAGAGGTTTTGGATTTTTTTTGTGACATATCAAGCTGATTTTGTAGTCAAAGGTTTTGTTTTGTTTTGTTTTTTTTTTCATGGCATTCTTTGAGCAACGACAGAGTCAGAGGCGGCGCGTGCAACTTGGCATCGATGCCCCCAGATTTGGGGCAAGGCCCCCTGGGATGGACCTTTTCGGTCCGAGACTCCTCAGGCCACTTGAAGACCTTCATCAAAATAAAAAAAATCATATCCAACTTCTCATGGCGCATGCTAAGTCCATAGAAGTCGACATTAGCGGATTTCAGTGAAACCAGTGCTTATTCACGTTCGATCTGGCAAGACCGCGCGCCTTTGAAAAATCGATGTCTCGAAGTAGAATCGCTGGATTGCACTGCGGTTTGAGGCGGTAGCTATAGCTTTTTGGTACTTACTAAAACAATTACGGATCCACCCAAGTTGATTAATAGATCCTATGGGACCTCTAACGGCCACAGTTTGGGACTGTCGATGATCGCTATTTGGCCGCCATGTTGGATTTGAAAATTATTAAAATTGGACCTCAGATTCGGTTTTCTCGACCGCGAAAACCCCTGGAAACTAATTTTCACTTAAATCCGTTGATAAACAGGATGGTTATTGAGATTGCCAATAAATCACTATTCTGCCGCCATCTTGGATTTGAAAATGAGTAAAAACAGCTCTCAGATTCGGTTTCTCGACCGCGAAAATCCCCGGACCCAAAATTTCAGTCAAATCCGTTGATAAACAGGATGCTTATTGAGATTGCCAATAAATTGCTATTTGGCCACCATCTTGGATTTGATAAATAGGTAAAACGGACCTCAGATTCGGTTTTCTCGACCGCGAAAACCCCCGGACTCAAAATTTCAGACAAATCCGTTGATAAACAGGATGGTTATTGAAACTGCCAATAAATCACTATTCTGCCGCCATCTTGGATTTGAAAATGAATAAAACAGCTCTCAGATTCGGTTTTCTCCACCGCGAAAATCCCCGGACCCAAAATTGCAGTCAAATCCGTTGATAAACAGGATGCTTATTGAGATTGCCAATCAATTGCTATTTGGCCACCATCTTGGATTTGATAAATAGGTAAAACGGACCTCAGATTCGGTTTTTCTCGACGCGCGAAAACCCCCGGGACCAAATTTCAGTCAAATCCGTTGATAAATAGGATGGTTTTTGAGATTGCCAATAAATCGCTATTTGGCCGCCATCTTGGATTTGAAAATGGTTTAAAACGGACCTCATCAGATTCGGTTTTCTCGACCGCGAAAACCCCCGACCCAAAATTTCAGTCAAATCCGTTGATAAACAGGATGGTTATTAAGACTGCCGTTGGTCGCTATTTGGCCGCCATCTTGGATTTGATAATTAGGTAAAACGGACCTCAGATTCGGTTTTCTCGACCGCGAAAAACCCCGGACTCAAATATTTTCAGACAAATCCGTTGATAAACAGGATTGTTATTGAAACTGCCAAAATCAATCAATTCATCCTCAAACCGCCATCTTGATTTGAAAATGAGTTAAAACAGCTCTCAGATTCGGTTTTCTCGACCGCGAAAACCCCGACACCCCCGACGCAAAATTTCAGTCAAATCCGTTGATAAACAGGATGGTTATTAAGACTGTTGCCGTTGGTCGCTATTTGGCCGCCATCTTGGATTTGATAATTAGGTAAAACGGACCTCAGATTCGGTTTTCTCGACCGCGAAAACCCTCGGACACAATTTTCAGTCACATCCGTTGATAAACAGGATGGTTATTGATACTGCGAATAAATCGCTATTAGTGTTTTAGCCATTTAAGTTACTTTGGCCCTTTGCCATTTGACAGTCATTAATTGTTAAAACTCGAACGAAAACAGTGGGTCAAATGTCAGAAGAAAGATACTTAGCCGTTGTTGGTGTTATCAGTGTTGCTGTTATGTGATTATTGTGATTTGAATTGTCTCTGGTGTCAAGCGGTGATGGTGTGGACTTGTTTCAGGTTTCGGTCTGTGGCAACACTGAAGGGTGGTCTGATTGGCCCATGCTTATTTTCGAGTTTATTTCCTTACAAGTGAATGAAATAAGTTAAACTCTTCGGAAGTATCATCTCCCAGTCATTCTGAATCTATCAATATATGGTTATCTAGGGTTTTGTGTAGGCGTTTACTCTCTGTGAGTGACTTATTGAATAATTGGTTTTGGCGGTCGATTCAAAATTGAACCGTAAAAAAGACGGTTTTCTAAGATTTATTTTGCTTGAACCATGAATCAAAAATCAATTCATACCATCTGATAGATCTTTCTCGGGCCGTTCTGGCCATATAGGGGGTTATGGGGTTTTGAGCGACGGTAATAAGCGGTATTTACCGAACATGCGAGAAATCCTGCTCAGAGCCTTTTTCGCGATGTTCCTAAAAAATATAGTAGTGGTCCCGCTAGCCAACTGCTTCTGGGGTTTTTAAACTTGACCGGGGTGGCTATCGCCACTTATAATAATGAGCATAAAAAACGGAGCAGTTTTCAGCAAACCAAAGTTCGATAGCGTTTTTCGTTTTTGATACATCGAAGCTCAAATTTAGATTTGGACCTTTTTTCAATTGATAATACTCCCATTTTAAAAGTCAGAATTTAGAAAACTATGGGGCTACCCTGTTTACCCTGCAACTTTCCGGCCACTCTGACAGGTAATTCCGCAAAACTAGGTTCCCGATTATGGATTACCGGCTGATGCTTGACCTAAGATCCGTCTTTCATACAAACAGCAAGTAGTAACATCGTGAATCATCCTAATCAACAAAATTCTGCGCTTCTTAAATGAAGTATCGGGAATAATGGAATACCAAAACAGTGACGAGTTTGAGGAACCTTTCCTCTATACTCTAAAACCTCGCCCTGTGTAAAACGCAAGTATGTTCACAAGGAGCACTGGCTCAGCTCGTTCACAGTTTTCAATTTCAATAAAAAGCTTCGGTCATCTTATTACCTTTAACCTGAAAACAATATGTAAAATGTGTCTCCTGTATTGAAAAGAATCGTGCAGCCAGTGCCTGTATCCTGTGTGGCGAAGGGAAACGCGCCAACGATGTCACAGCCGTGAAAACTGATTCGGACCCAGGATTCTTATATTCATTATGCAATGTGCATTGCAAATAAGGAAAAGGAGCTTATTTAGGTTTCGTGTCGCCATCTAGCGGTTGAGTGACAATGCCTCATCGCAGTGGCGGATCCAGAACATTTTTCTGGGGAGCGGGGGGGCACGCCTGTGAAATTTTGAAATGTGAAGCGTCGGTGGAAGCAATTTCGGGCCATTTTTATTGAAAAAAGGCAAAATTTGGGGGTTTTGGGGGGGGGGGGGGACGTGCCGGGTGCCCCCGTGTCCCCCCCCCTCTCCGTGGATCCGCCACTGCCTTATCGTGCTTCCACGACAAGCAATTACTCGCTGTGCTTTCTGAGTCACTTTCCCTCGAACGAGTGGCGAAGAGAGGCAAAAAAATGCTCATTGTTGAAACACGCAAAATCATTAAAATTTTTGACCTCGACTCATTCAAATTTTACTCCATTGGATGTACTATAAGAGTTTTAAAGGTAAAAAAATGTGTTTTAGGTGTCTACTATGCATGTTTTAAACATTTATTACGCTCGCAAACATCTTAGAAAATTTTTGAAAGTAGGTCAAAAAATGCACTTTTTTCCGTTTTTTGCCGGATTTTGGGAAAATTTCAAGGCCTTTGCTCCAACAGAAGATATCAACTTTGGAATTCCAGATTTTTCTCAGTTGTTTGTCACCCCAAGACACAACTTTCCCGCACTAAGCCCAAACGCTATCGTGACTTTCGTGATTTTCGATACGGTCTATTGCATACCCATGAGTTGCTAGTGAAGTGGCTACAGTTTCAAAAGATATGAAACCCTTGAGGGCAATCGACTTCACTTGCCAAGCTGAATCCATAGGGGGGTCCAAGCTGGGTTTTGGCGACAACACCTTTTTGTCCATGTTGCATACCCATGAGTTGCTAGTGAAGTGGCAAAGTTTCAAAAGATATAAAAACCCTTGGGGGCGATCGACTCCATTTGCCAAGCTGAATCCAAGGGGTCACAAGCTGGGTTTTGGCGACAACATCTTTTTGCCCATGTTGCATCCCATGAGTTGCTAGTGAAGTGGCTACAGTTTCAAAAGATATGAAAACCCTTGAGGGCGATCGACTCCATTTGCCAAGCTGAATCCATAGAGGGGTCACAAGCTGGGTTTAGGCGACAACATCTTTTTGCCCATGTTGCATACCCATGAGTTGCTAGTGAAGCGGCCACAGTTTCAAAAGATATGAAAACCCTTGAGGGCGATCGACTCTATTTGCCAATCTGAATCGATAGAGGGGACACACGCTGGGTTTTGGCGACATCACCTTTTTGCTCATGTTCCATCGTATTTTGCTTTTCCGATGACCATCGGATTAATCGGAAGGAAAGAATCCTAAGAATCCTCCCTTTGCCAAGCTGAATCGATAGAGGGGTCACAAGCTGGGTTTTGAAAACATCACCTTTTTGCCCATGTTGCATACCCATGAGTTGCTAGTGAAGTGGCTACAGTTTCAAAAGATATGAAAACCCTTGAGGGCGATCGACTCCATTTGCCAAGCTGAATCCATAGAGGGGTCACAAGCTGGGTTTTGGCGACAACACCTCTTTGCCCATGTTGCATACCCATGAGTTGCTAGTGAAGTGGCTACAGTTTCAAAAGATATGAAAACCCTTGAGGGCAATCGACTCCACTTGCCAAGCTGAATCCATAGAGGGGTCACAAGCTGGGTTTTGGCGACAACATCTTTTTGCCCATGTTGCATACCCATGAGTTGCTAGTGAAGTGACTACAGTTTCAAAAGATATGAAAACCCTTGAGGGCGATCGACTCCATTTGCCAATCTGAATCGATAGAGGGAGCACAAGCTGGGTTTTTGCGACATCACCTTTTTGCTCATGTTCCATCGTATTTTGCTTTTCCGATGACCATCGGATTAATCGGAAGGAAAGAATCCTAATTTAATTATTATTTTAATTTCACAATGTGGCAACGCTACACCATCGGGCGATGTCCATCAACGTTGACGAACTCAGGAACTTGTCAAAGGTTTGGTCATCACCGATGACGGATTGTTCGTTGCGCGCCAAGTGGTCATCAGCGTAAAGTTACTTAAGTGATTGGTGTGAGGAATATCATTGCCCATAATGAAGCAAAACACGGCTGAGTAATGTTCATAAAAGATCACCCACAACATATTCGAGAGAGTTCCTACGAAAAATACATTTCTGGCGCAACTATTCCTGCATGTGAGAGTTGGTGCAGTATGGCATCTAATTGAAGGCGCTTGGCCTGCTCCTTTTCATAATGTATGTGCTCACACAAAGCAAACGTCAGAGCCGAACTGACCCGGGCAGTTGGACGGAGATTGCGAAACCCAAGCCCCGGCACTTCAGGCCCTTTCCCGCGAGGACAAAGAAAGAAGCTGAGTACGAGCACATCTGCTCATCTTGCAGATTTCCAATCGCCAACGTGGCACAGGCCTCCAAAACGTCCCCTCTGCCCCTCCGATTCTACGCCAACGTTATTTCCAGCGGGATAAGAAACTTACGAGCAGACTTGGTTATCTGGCAGACTTTTCACCGCCAATATGGCAAAGGGCTCTCAAAACGTCCCCTCTGCCCTTCCGGAGCATTGCAAATGTTATTTTAAATGGTGAAACAGACTTACGAGCAGACCTGTTCATCTCACGGGCTTGCAATCACAAATCTGGCGCAGGGCGCTCAAAACGTCCCCTCTGCTCTTCCGGGGCATCGTAACTGTGAATTTTAATGGAACATGAGACTTACGACCAGACCTGTCCATCACACGAGCTTTAAAGCAACAGCGGGGCGCAGAGCTCTCAGAACGCCCCCTCTGCTCATCCGGGACATCCCCAATGTGAGTTTAAATGGAACATTAAACTTCCGAGCAGACATGTCCATCAAACGAGCTTTTAATCGCCTACGGGGCGGGCGCAATACTCTCAAAACATCCCCTTTGCTCTTCAAAGCCCTTGCCAACCTGAATTTCAGTAGAACATTAGACTTACGAGCACACTCGTTCCACTCGCATGCTTTAAAGTTTAAATCACCAACGTGGCGCAGAGCTCTCAAAACGTCTCATCTGTAATTCTGGCCATTGTTATTTTAAATTGGGAAATAGACTTACCTACATGCAGACCTGTTTAGTGTTTATCTCGCGGACTTTAAATCGCCAACAAAGCAAAGGGCTCTCAAAATGCCACCTCTGCCCTTCCGGAGCATCACAAATGTTATTTTAAATGGGAAAATAGCCTTAAGAGGAGACCAGTCCATTTCGTGGTATTTTCATCGCCAAGGAACGTAGCGCAGGGCTCTCAAAATATCCCTTCTACTCTTCCGAGGCATTCCCACTGTTATTTTACATGGGAAAATAGACTTATGAGCAGACCTGTTCATCTCGTGGGCGTGATATAAGGGAAGTAGAGGCCAAAGTCCTTGGATCCTCCGAAGCTTAACATTATAAAAAACGCAATTGAAAAGCAGCATTTCTGAGAAAGCCGACGAATAAAAAATGGGTTTTCTCCAAGATTCGCGAAAAGTATCAACCGAATTTTGGATATGCTGTTCATCTGCAGGTAAGCTTCTATCACTCCCTGCGACTAGTTGCAAGAAGCCAATTTTGAAAATTGGAACCAATTTTTACAGTTCCGTTAAAATTCGAAAAGTATCTTGTCAATTCATTCTTACATATAATGGAGCTGTTGCACACTTTTGTTGTAATCGATTTAAGGTGATTCTATGGCAAACTCCCGAAAATTTTAATCCGATAGATGGCGTCACTTGTCGCTGGCTCCGAAAAGAGCCGTTTTTTGACGGTTTTCGGCTGTTTTCTCTGAACACACGAATAAGAGACGAAAAATTGGAATGTCAGCACCTGCTTAATTTTTTGCTTGATTTTTTGAGCCATAAACGGGCCAAATTGGTTCGAAAATAAAGGTGAAAGTATGCAAAGAAAAAAGCCTGTGTAATTTGGAGTTGTATCAGTAAAGATTACAGGTGAAACAGAAACCTGTAATCTTTACTGATACAACTCCAAATAACACGTGATTTTTTTTTTGCATACTTTCGCCTTTATTTTAGAACCAATTTGGCCCGTTTATGGCTCAAAAAATCAAGCAAAAAATTAAGCAGGTGCTGACATTCCGATTTTTCGTCTCTTCGTCTGTTCAGAGAAATCAGCCGAAAACCGTCAAAAAACGGCTATTTTCGGAGCCAGCGACAAGTAACGCCATCTATCGGATTAAAATTTTCGGGAGTTTGCCATAGAATCACCTTAAGGGTCGATCCAGACGCAAAACCTGCAATTCTATCGAATTATCTTTCATTAGCAAGAGTAATGACGATAATTTAATTTTTACAGTTATTACCTATCACGCGTAATCGCCGTATAATACGGATGACGGCGTGCGAATTATCTACCCGCCAGATTGAAGGAGTTTTAAGCAGTGTTTTGGATACACGGAAACAGATGCAAGGTTGGTAATTAGATCAAAGACCCAACTAACGGAGCTCCACAAAATTAACAATCACTGATCCAAGACAGTGGCGTAGCCAGAAATTTTTCTAGGGGGGGGGGGGTGTCCGGGGTCCGAAAATTGTCAGGGGGGGGGATCCAAAGATACTAATTCGGTCTTTGTTTGAAAACGCAGAAAATTACCTTTTTTTAGGACAAATTTTGGTGTCAAAGGGGGGGGGGGTGAGTCCATGGGGTCTGGACCCCCCCCCCCCCCCCCCGGCTATGCCACTGATCCAAGAACCCAAATAATTTAATTTCCACATTGCAAACATCCGTTTCTTTTCAAAACAAAGAACACGTAATATTAAGAGTTTGATGAGAATGTGAGACACCTTTGTCCTAAGATAAAAGTGATAACACATTTATTTTCTCTACTTGAATCAACATTTTCATCATGACCATACAGAAGTACACGTAACCATAAACTGGATATGTATGCTGTACACGTAACCATAGAAGAAGTACACATAACCATAAACTGGATATGTATGCTGTACTTTAAAATAACTGTTCATGTATTTTTACTCAGCGGGTTTTCATTCGAGCTCGGAAAAATTTAACTTTACGATTCGGATTTGAAATGAAAAAGTTGGCTTTGCAGTTTGCGCTAGGGATTTAGAGCTGGAGCCACAGTCAAAATTGAAATTTGCACTTATCCTGGAGAGAATAATTAATAATACTTTCAGAACTGAAATTTACTAGGTATTCAATTAGTAATTCAAGATGTTTTAGCACGGACAGAAATTATTTTTCATGATGATTACAGTTTAAGTTCTTGCAATCGGAGCCCTGAGCTGGAGCAGCTCCAGCTTTAGAGCTCCGATTGCAATAATTCAGACTGTAATCATGGAAAGTAATTTCTGTCGGCGCTAAAACATCTTAAATTCATTATTTAATTGTAAATTTCAGTTCTGAAAGAATTATGTGTTGTTTTCTCCAGGAGAAGTGCAAATTCCAGTTTTGACTGTGGCTCTGGCTCCGAATCCCTGCTTTGCACACCCCTAGAAGCATTTTACAACAAAATTGATAGCCAATTTGCCCACAGAAAAAGCTCCAAGAGATCCATTGACACTGAATTTGAAAATTTACATTTTGATTCGACTATGATGATCAAAGCAATCCATGTCTCCACAGAGAGGCAACAAAGATCTCAACAATAGATCAGCGGCTTGTGCAATTTGGCAACAATGTTTTTCCTACATTTGACCCAATGTAAAAGAATGGAATGCTGGTGAAGTAATGCTTCACTATTGAATCAATGGTTTTTACATAGAATCAAATGGAAGCAAAACATTGTTACCAAACTGCACAAACCGCCACTGGAATAGAATACCTAAAAAAAAATCAGCAGAGCCAATAAATGCATAGGTGTTTTTATTTCTGGTCTTTAGTTTAATGAACACAGTTTAGAGAGGTAGTTGAAGCAGAGATGAGAGCATGTATCACAGACAAAATGACATTATATTATAGTTTCAAAAATGGTTGGACAAAATCATACAAAAAAAAAAAAGTAAAAATTGCCTCACAGAAGTGATTTTAAGTCACTTGGCACATAAAAAACGGAGGATAAAATAATGAAGAAAAAACAAAAAAAAAACAAAAAAGGATAAACTATAAAATTAACAACGGTGATCAGAGAAAAATAATTTATAGTAACAGATAAATAAATAGTAACAAAAAACAGAAACGATTACCTATTAACATTAAGTAGAATTTCACGTTAAGTTTTTAGCAGTGGCGTAGTAAGGATTAGTGTCTCCCGAGGCAAAGCACTTTATTGTCACCCCATCCCCCGAAAATTTAGAGAAAATTGTTTTTTAGGAGCCCATTTTTGCCATCTTCGAGAATAAAATAAATTAAATTATGATAAATTAAAAAAAAATTAAAAATATAAATATATTTTTTAACTATTCAAACAAGTCTAGTGAAATTAATAAATTATCCTACTTCAGGGTGACACTTATCGTTCTGAGTGGCACTCTCCTGCTTCAGGGTGACCCTCTTTGCAAAAGTGGCAACTGCCCTGCTCCAGGGTGACACCCGTTAGCCAGGTTGATGTTTTAATCATACACTCTTCCACACCCATTTTTATCATGTCTTCAATCATTTTTTCAGTATATTTCTATTTTTCCAATATTTTTCTAATTTTTTTCTTCTCTCTTTTTCTTTTTTTCGCCTCTTACTTCTCTCTTTCTCCTCTCTTTTTTCTCTTTTTCTCACTTTTCTTCTCGATTGATTTTTTGCGTAGTTACTGCGAGTGTCACCCGGGGCGGACCGCCCCCTCTGTCCATGTCTTACTACACCACTGGTTTCTAGATTGATGTTCAACTGCTGTGTGGGTGGATACAGGACTTTGTCTTTCTCTCTCTCCTTCCATTTCAACAAATGAGTTAGACAAGGATAGTAAAGCCGGTCTTCGCGTAGCTTTAGTCCCTATATCTGTTTTTTTCTAACGCAAGTGTTCAAATGGGAAAAGGGAGAGACGGACAAAGTCCTGTATCCACCAATGAACCGCTTTGAAAACATCAAAATAAGTACAGCTATAGATTCAAACCACTTCCTTTGGATCTGAAACGTTGTGAGTCTCTGTTTTGGTGAGTAGCCGAGGACCGCCGATATTAATACCTACCGATCCAATTGGAGCAGTCACGAGGATTGAAATAACAGCGATAGTGAGAATCTGCGAGCCGTAAACGTACAATGGAGAGCTTTCCTCAGTTTGAGATTTGCGGACCATGTCCAGAGCAATTGGAGCAAGCGCAGCCTACAAAAACCAATGATATTCTTTTAGTTTTAAAGACTCCACTTTCAATGGAGTAATTTCTTAAGATAAAAATTTAGTTCCTTTACCAATAATCCGTTTTAATTAAGTGCAGTACAGTTTTTTTTTTTTTTTTTTTTTTTTTTTTCAAAGATTGTACATGAGAACAAAGGATGTTATTGTACACGTTAGGAAAAAAAGGAGACCAATCAACATTATAATAATGATAGTTAATTAGTAAAGTAACATAATTTTCAATTGACTTAATTTTTAAAATTTTGTTTAGAGAATAGTAGGCCCTCTCCAAAAGAAATATTTCAGCACCTTGGCAGTTGTATTTTGAACTACTAAAGTGTATGCCTAGTTTACTTTATCGTGAATTACAACTCGTGTGGTATGGGTTAAGAAACTTCATATTCTGCAGATTTACTCAAAAAAATTTACTCTACATTTACTCTTCTTAAAAAAAAAAAAAAAAGGCGGAGATGTATTGACCTATAAGAGTGCCTGATCCATCAGTTATCGAACAACATCTAATTTTTAGCTCAAAAATAGTTCTCTTTTTTAAATAAATACATAGATAGATGGATAGAGGACTCCCGTCTGATAAGTTGGTCCAGTGCCCTCCGAATCCTCGTGCTGGGAATCAAGCAACGCAGTTAGCAGTAAGTATCATTACTATCAAGAAGCTTCCCCCGGTCAAGAGAGGGTAAAAAACCAGCCGAAGAGGAAAATGAAGTCAAGGAACGAGCCATCACAAGACTTGGGATAGTCAAAAAAGGGGAAGTACCACCAAAAGAGTTGGTTATCCCAGTAGAGCTTATCTCAGAAGTGTAGGAGCAACTAGACCATAATCTTTGGCAAATTTTCAATATTTATTCCTCCTAACCAAAAACAACACTTGCCTGAAACTTTTAACTTTAGATTCTAAAGCGTTTCTTAATGAAAAGCCAACACTCAAATTAATTTTCATCAATTTTCATTTAGTAACAAAAGAAAGTAAACTCTCGATTTACCGGATTTCAGGGGACCGGCCGTAAAATCCGGTAAATCGCGAAATCCGGTAATCCGAAAACTCGCATTTTTCGCGGCGAAATCGCGGACCGAAAACTCGCATTTTTCGCGGCGAATTCGCGGACCGAAAACTTGCATTTTTCGCGGCAAAATTGCGGAATTTTTCGCTACTTTTGCTCCCCCCCCCAAATTTTCACTGTTTTCGACGAACCTAAGGGTTACATTAACAAAAGCACAAAAAACGCTTGGGGGATTAGAACACGATAAATTGGCACTAACCGTTCGTTTGTTGAGTGTTTTCATTTCTCTTAGCTAAAAATCTCTTAGGAAAAAATCAGCTGACCTTTTCCAAAGAGGTTCAGCCGATCTCGCTGTCAGCCAGCGTTGCCAATGTTGGCAAAATTTCGAAGTGCCAAAGCCATAAAGTATAAACTACATGCTTCACGCGTGAGCGCGTGAAGCCAACGCACTACGGGCGGCAACGCTGCTCTGCGTCAACGCGGGAAAGCAGCGAAGCTTCCCTGCCGCTTGACGCGTATTTCAAAACACCGCGACTGATGAGTTTGGAGAGTCACTCATGGTGATTCTTTGAGATCGCGGCATCGTGTCACGGGAAAAAACTGCTGTATCTGAGCAAAGTCCGGTAAATTGAGAAGAAATTTCTTCTTGGGACCGAGAAAAAATCCGGTAAATCGCGAAATCCGGTAAACCGCGATCCGGTAAATCGAATGAAACATTGTTCTTATGGGACTTTTGCCGGGACCGGAAAAATTTTCCGGTAAATCGCGAAATCCGGTAAATCGCGATCCGGTAAATCGAGAGTTTACTGTAAATAAATAATGTTGGAAAATTCCATAGATAATCGGTCTAGGTGCGGCCTACACTTCTGAAACTACCTCTATGTGCCTTTAAATTGTGCAGTGCAGCTTATAAGGGTGAAGTGCTCAGAGCTACAAATAGCAAAATAACACTCAGGCTAAATTTTTGTTCCAGTGCTTCACAGTGAGATTTCCTAAACGGTGCAGTGCTTATTTTCCCTGGTGCTATCAGGCAGTCTCTAAAGCTCCCCCCTCTGCTTTCAGCTGGCCCGGATGAAGTCATCAATAAAATGAAAACAAGAAATAACTTGCTCTCCTGGTACCTACTTTGCAAGGCTATCTATCAATAAAATAAATACTTGAATCTTACCTGGACTGTAGCTTTCGGTAACCAGGCCATATTGACGAAAAGAGTCTCTTTGATGCTCAGATTAGCTCCTATTATAGATGCACTACAGCACACAATCCTCACCTAGAATGACACAAAATGCACGATATATCAAAGTTCATTCAAAATTGAAGCAAGGAGAAGAAATATTTTGCAACTTCCCTCTCATGACAGATGATTATGATCAAAGCTTTTGGGTGATTTATTTGGTATAAAAATCTAAATGAGAACTTTAACCATTTAACTTGGTACCAAGGGCTGTCCCAAGAATGATTCGACTTGACAACTGTATAGTTTGAATCAATGTATAGGAAAATGTTAGCTGTTTCCTGTTCCTAGCCAATCAGGTTGCATGATTGGTGGTTTGAAGCTGATGTTTTCATGAAAGCCGTTGCACTGTCAGGTCCAATCATTCTTGGGACAAGCTATATCTGACCTGCTTTATTTCCCAAGAGGGGGGTAGGACCCCAATTTAAAGTATATACAGTAAGCCTCCCGGGTTATCCAAACTCCGTGTTATCCGAACTCTTTTGTCGATACATATTCCTCACTTTCACTCGCCGGTTACAAAGGAGCTTGGCACATCTCAAGACAGCCTTTTCATGGTTCTTCACTACCCAATTTGTAAAATGGATCTTTTAAAAAGGTGAATGTCAATCAAACTTTTTAGAGCTCAGTCGTAAAATTTAAATATCAAGCACAAAGTTATACGTATAAAATTAAAGTAGAACGCAGTATTTTAATTGACTTTTCAGTCATTTCACGAGAGATAGTAACTGTCAGTAACGGACTCTAGATTATCCGAACTTTCTGTTACTTAAACTGGCCGACCGCCACATTAGTTTGGATAATTCAAGGTTTACTGTCTCAATTTAGCCCACTCTGATATTTTTGAAATTTCTCTTTCTCATTGCAATTAATATTTATACTTAAAAAATGGTTCTGAGGCAAAAACCTACCAAGATACCGCATATTAAGGTGAGAGGACAAGAGGTATACCCCACCTTGCTTGACAGAAAATAAAAATACAAAAAAGAAAAATCGTCTAGTTAGGTGTCAAACCAATGCTAATATTATGAGCAAATCATTTCACTTATGTAGTTATGTACTAAAGAAAATGTTCCACTAACCCGATTAAATCTCTTAGTGACTGACTCAAAGCTAGAAAAGTTTCAATCAGAATCAGCCTTTAGCAGAAAAATGTCACTCATACGATCATACCATCATAAATGCCATAATGAATATTTTACTCACAATGGTATTCACTATCAGAAACATTTTTGAAATAATTTGAAAACATACTGAGCTATCAAAATAATTCGTTCAAGTGAAAATAGTAAAAACAATCAAAATTTAACTTACAATCAACCCCAGCAATAAAACGAGTAAACCATTTCCGACCAAGGACAAATTGATAACTTCAAAGTTAATTTCAGTTCCAATCAAAGCAAACAATAGAGGCTCTACATAGTGCCAAAGCTTTGCAACGATGACTGATACTGGTGTCTGAAATATAAAAAAGTAAATATTAAAATAAATAAATTACGTATGCTTCTTTAAAAAAAATCATAATTTGAGCTTCAACAGGCTTATGCGAACAATAATGATCCAAAATATGCGGGCTCAACTAAAAACTGGCCTCCACAGTAATATTCATACTTTTTGAGGTTGAAATTCAATCTTTCTTATATCAACCGTCTTAGCATCTTATGAAGAGAAGGGTTTCCTGTCACAGAGAAGTGACGTCAGAGACAAATAGAGACACAGCACACCACAAGCTTCCCGTGTGAGTGGAAGTGAAGGAAGTTTAGTAGGCACAGTTTTGTTCGGGAGTCACCGTCTGCAACAATAAACAGTCGCCTACTATTGAGTGGTGAGCTCAACGAAAGGCTGTGATTGGTCTGCGGTCCCGGAAACGGAAACAGGTTTTGCGTGGCGAATGCAAACCACAGGCTCATCAGTCAACAGTAGGCGACTATTGGCTGTTGTTTTGATGAGTTCCAACCAAATTGAGCTGGAAAAGTGGACACCTGCAGCATGTGTCGCATGCTTTGCACTAGGTCTCTATTTGTCTCTGAGTGATGTTACCAAGCTTAAAAAATAAAACAACACCTGATATTCACATCAGTTCTTCCACTCTTTGCTACCAAAGTACCAACATCAAACAGTTATTTTTGTTCATATCATGAGAAGTTTAAATCTTTATTCTTTGACTATAGAAAAACGGTGTTGACAAGTCCAGATCACAATAAGAGAGACGACAAGAACACCATGTTCCGGGACAAAAAAGATGCGCTTCATAGATTAGAGCTACCTTGATCATCACATCTTGGTTAAAAATCGGGCTTTTCGTGGTCGAAATATTTCACTAAGGCACGGAATCCTAGAGGAGGATAATTGTAGACTTTTTTAGAGATTGTTTACGACAATTTCATACGCTACAAGCGCAGATTTCATTTTTGCAATCACATTTTAGCAAGATATGACTGAGTAGACAATTTCGGAAGCAGAGTCAAGAAATAAAAAACAGGAAGAACGAAACTAGGTCCTCTGAAAATGGTTCTCTTTTTATTTTTATCTTTTCTTTGCTTATTCCTCGAAAGCTTCAGAGGTCGGAGGTGAACGTAGACTTGTGAAACGTTGGATTATGGAACTAAGGGAATACACTGAGAAAAGGTTAAATTGATAAAAATGGAATGGATATTTAATAAGGAAATAGGTCTATGCAACTATCTTTTGCTACAGCTTGATGGAGGCATGATTCTGGTGTAAAATTGCTAGAAAATCACGAAGAGAGCATCAAAAAGTCTCAAAATCCACTCTCTAAACCCTCAAAAGACATTTTAAGGGAAGCCTAAGAAGGCGGTTAAACGGGCAAATCAACCCTGCATGCATGCACCACAAGCACCAAAAGATGGCCGATGACAGCAATTTCTATTGTGAGAATGTAAAAAATGACTCACTTCCTCCAAGTACGTATCTACATTTTGTGTCATTCTCTGTTTTTTCCCTGTAAATTTTACTTCCTCAATAATGTTAATAATTACTATGGTGAATATTTCTCATTGAGTGTCAATTTGCCCGAATTCTGAAAAGGAAATGCCAAGCAAGTAATGACTCTGTTGAATGCCGTCATCGGCCATCTTTGCTGCTCGTGGTGCATGCATGCAGGGTTGATTTGCCCATTCGACCGCAATCTTAGAATGTCTTTTGTGGGCTTATGAGTGAATTTAGAGACTTTTTGATGCCCTCAGTGTGATTTTCCCGCAATTTTACACCAGAATCATCCCTTAATAGCGCTGTTCCTAGCGAAAGTATGCCACAGACCAATTGAGAATTGCGAGGTGGGAAAATTTCTTTCAAATCCTATCATTTTCCAACCTCAATTTTAAAGTTCCTTGATTAAAATCCATTCCATTTACATCAATTTAGCCTTTTTTCTGTGTAATCCATCAATCATGATCCAATGTTTCACTATTTTTCGTTTACCTCATTCTACTTAAATCTTCTTCCAGTTGATCCTCCATATATTTCAAAAGAAAATTTTCAAAACAAGGGCCGTGCTAAAATTTGGCCCTAAATGGACAAAATGTAGCATTGCCAAATTGCATGCAATGCCACTGGAAAGAGATTAAAATTGCAAAAAAAAAGACAGAACATATTTTTTGTGAAAATGACTAGAAATCATAATTAGAACTCACCGAGTCGCTGGCCCAACCCCGCTTTTGCCAGGATAAATTAGAAACAAACGCAGCTGAGATACAGGCGAGCGGTCCAGCTCCAGGAAGTCCTACCAAAGGACTCCCAAGCACGACCAATAATCCACCACCACAAACAAACATTAATCTTTTCAGGACCACTGCACTCTGAAATTTTGTTTCATCAATTTGAAACAGGCACAGGATAAATTAAATACAAGTTAGATAGATAATAAAATTAAGAGATTTAATGACCAAAAAATAAATCCAAGAAAAAGGAGGTTAATTTTTTGGAGCAAAAGCATATTTTAGGGTATGTGGATATTGGTGCAGTAAAATCTGCAGAAACTTGATGCGATTTCTTACAGAAAACGGTGTGAGAGTGAGTGAGATAGAACACTAATTTGGTTCCAATTTTGATCATGACTAGGGTCCCTACATACTATGAGAGTTGCATCACGTTCAAAGACAATATATAAAAGAGAACACCCACTAGCCGTGCGGTGGCTGACTTATTTTTCGGAACTCAACAGGAATTAATAAAACGAGTATAAGGGAGCACTATCCATTATCCAACATGGTCCGTACGTTGACTGATGCAATTTCGGTTTCACTAGACAAAAATTTCAACAACTTTCTTCTTAAAAAAAAATTAAGAATAAACGGATCAAGAAGCACTCAAGAGGCAAAATGTAAAAGGCAGATGGCGCTGTTATAGCTATTTCAAATTAGTTAGGTTCCGATTCTAAACAATAACCGTTGTTAATGTAAGAGATAAGAGTCTTCCAGAATAACACATTTTAGGTAGAAAAAAATCATTAATAATTGGGGCGGTCACGATGCTGTAAATGTGTAAAAAGAGCGAATGCGAAAAGTAAACAGATATCATTTCTGCAGCTTGCATTTTACCTCTTGGGGCTTCTATGAGAGCCTAATTTAAATCTGAAAGCCAATCAGAAATGGATTTTGGCACGGCGCAACCCTCAAAGTGTTTCTTACAGAAACCTGTGTGAGTGTGAGTGCAATAGAACACTTATTTGGTTCCAATTTTGATCATGACTATAGTCCCTACATACTTTGAGAGTTGCACCTTGTCTGTGAGTTGAATCATGCATCACACTAAATTGGTTTATTGAACTTACTTCAATAAAAAGACACATGTATGTATTGAGGTAGGCCATAATTGATCACCTCTGTGCACAATCTATTTCTTTACTTATAAAGGTTTCTCTATAGGTGTAATTTGCTTGAAAAAGTCACGATTATTGAGGAAACTTACATCATCAGGGTGGGGGACAAGGTACGCTAGGCAACCCCACATTATTCCAACAAAAAGACCTGCAAACACTTCTGCTGGTCCTTGTAAGAGATTCCTTGTGATGTCTCCTGGAAATGTAAAAAAGGTATTTGATTGGTTAAACGGAAAACTGTTGACTGTTGTGTAGTTCAAGTTGGCAAGACAATCAGAAAAGTGATCTAACAGGCAGCAGATGAAATTCATATACCTATTTATTTATTTTAAACGTCAGAGCAACCCAGCGCACGCTAATTCCACTCTTTCATCGGGACGAGGCAAGATAGCAGGAATTGATGAATCCTATTTATTTAAATGGTGTCCCATGACAGATTTGAAGTCGTTCATTGAGTGTTCCAAGTCATTTGTCTAAAATAGGCGACTCGAACGACTTCAAATTGTTATGTGATGCCATTTTAAGCAATGAGATTGATTGATTCCCAAAATTTTGTCTAGGCTCTTCATAAAGAGCAAAATTAGCCTGCAGAGCCTGTCAAAAAAAAAAAAAACAGTTTTACCAGCAGCGTGGTAAGTGCTCAGATATTCTGGATAAATATCTGACACCATCACTTTCTAGGCGCAGCACTCAGAATTTTAGTGGAGTATCATTGAAAATTTCCGATACGACAGCCAGAAAGTGATTGTGTAAGATATTTACCTGCCGGCTGATCGCTTACTTTTAAATGGAACAAATAGTTTAGACTGTCTATAAGAGACACTGTTGGTCCACCATTGTGAGACTTGGCTATAGTATATTTTGATTCTTGTTAGCACAGGGCTTTATAGAGGCTAATTATAGGTAGGTGTTAAAAACAGGCACTTTAACTATGGATAGTGGTTACCATAGCAAGAGTTAAATCCCATGATTCTAGACAAATAGCGTCACTCATAGACAGTCTTAACTATCAGTTTAATTAGAAAGTAAAGGATCAGCTCACAGGAACATCCTATAGTCAGTTTTATTAGAATAGAAGCTTGAGCTCGACTCTTTCCCCTACAAGTTTTACCGTCAGGAGAGTAGGGATCAGAGATTCTGTCCATCACAATGGACATTGGCGTATTCAAAGGCTCCGCAACAAAGAAACCCTCCGCTGCCACAATGTCGCTTTGGTCACGTAAAATACCGCGCCTGTCGTCACATCTGACCATGAGTGCATATGTGTTTTCCGAGGTTTATCCTCAATTTAGCAACACTACTGAAACCCTAATGTCCATGGTGACAGACAGAGTTCCCGAGCCCTACACCCCCGAGGGGTCTCGAGTCATCGCAGGTACGAGAGTGGGGGTAAAACTAGTAGGGGAAAGAGTCGAGCTCAAGCCTCTATTCTATTAAAACGGACTATAGTATCATGCCCAAACATATTTCTTAGTAAAACTGCAATTTGCCAAGAAAATTAAGGTATCACTCTATGGGCAAGAATAAAAGTTTTTCTGATAGACTTATCAAAAAAGATTATGTTTTCATCCAAAAACACTTTTCATTTTAAAGATAATGTTTCAAATTCAAATTTTCTTCCTCGAAGTCTGCTCTTAGTTTATTTGCTGCAGACAGAGTTTGCCGTAGCTCTAAATTTCGAGTGCTTGAAAATACAAACCATCAGAGAAGATCATTCCTAGGCAAACACCAAAAGCTGAAATACTGAAAACGTCGTCAATACTTGAAGCAGCAATAATGAGAGTTGAAATGCCTTTGTTCGTCCCGTAACCACGGGAGTCTAGGTTCAGAAGGGTTGGTACAACGACTGCCGGACTCACAGCACTCAGGGTACAACTGAGGAAAAGAGAAAAGAAAGGATCTGAATAATTTTTACTATCAAGAACTCACAAAGGGGACGTAATAAATAACATAGTTGACAATAATCGTCTTGATGATTTGACTTAAAGTAGCATTGTTAAGATGTCCTTTCATCCTGTCTTTAAAACATCTTCAAAGGATCTGTCTTGGGGTAGCAGTTCAAAAGACGTCTTTTCATCCTGTTTTAAATTCGTCTTTAGAAGACATTTTGCTTTCCATTGTTAATAATTCAAAGTCTCAAAAGTTTTCAAACTGGAACGGAAAAATTAAAGGTCTAAGTCATTAACACTTACTGTGCCAAAGACGTACTATACGTAAATTATCATTAGTTGCCAGAGACATTCATGTAGGTCCTTTGCATTTGCTGCATTTGTATAGGCCAGGGCATACACGGAAGGCTTGTGTATTAGTATAGGGTAGTGCTAGGACTACTTAGTTCAACTTTTTTCCGTATCAGGGCATCACTGACTGGGTCCAGGAAAATATCACGAGAAAAAATAGTCTGGCGACGTAAGTGTTAAAGCCAAGGAGTCAGTCAATTTTGTTTTTGCTGGAAAGTTGCAAAAATTGACTTACGCCTATACACCAGATGGATGACAATTAAGGTATTATCTAAGAAAAGAGAAAAACTCAAAACAGGGTAATCAATACATACCCTAGTAAAAGACCCCATATCCAAGGAAATCCAAGCAAATAATGAGAGGCAGCAGCTGCTCCTAAAACTTCTCCCACACAAGGTACCAATGCCAGTCGGAGCACTACAAATTTCAACTTCATTAGAGCAACCGGATCTAAACCAAGTCCAGCTTTGATCAATATTATGGTTAACGCAATTTCTCTGGACAAAAACAAGAGGAGAGAAAAGTGCCACGATAAATTAAGGTGAATTTCCTACAACTTTAATTGAAACATTGCAAAGAAGAAGGTGTACATATTGGATAAAAAGAAAAAAACAAGAAACAAAGCGAAATTAAACTTATAATAAGTAGCAAATCTGGTAATTAAATTGAAACTTATTCAAAGAGCCTTGGGCCTTCACCAATTATTGTACTTTAAATTTGACTACCTATTTGCAAGCTTTCAATGGCTTTTAACTTGTCACTCCATTGAGCACCTGCAGACCAATCTTTGGAATCATTAGATAAGGCTGATAGACTGGATAAATGAGGGGCTGCTGTTGGTCCCTTTAAAGAGTTTAGCAAAAAGAAGAGCACTTTAACCAAGTATCCCTCCACTAAATTTGATAAGCTATCAGCTTTTATCAGTTTGTTTCAAGCAGCCGATAGCTTATCGAATGTAGCGGAGGGATACTTGGTTAAAGTGCTCTTCTTTATGCTAAACACTTGAAAGGGACCAATAGCAACCCTTCATTTATCCAGTCTACTAGTTTTATCCACTGATTTCAAAGATCGGCCCGCTGGCTTTTAGCTTTCTTCTTATTTTTGCTATTGCTTTTTATTTGTTTCACATATATTATTTGGCATCACACTGTTCTTATCGGCTCTTCCGGAAGATTCTGTTCTGATTATGGTATTCTGTGTCATTAGTATAATTCATAAATGTAAGAGCATGGAACGTGTCATCTTTCCTTCTTCTTTTCTTCCTCTATATAGACCGGTTTAGTGAGAATCGGGAAATTCAAAATTGACCGATCGGATGCTTCCTTCGTTCCTAAGTCTAAAACAGTCCAACTGTTTCCTTGAAACACAGGCATGAAGCTTGTTTATGGAACACAGCTGGGGCGTTGGACTTTCTAATTTTTTTTAAGACTTCTGCAAAAAAATAAAAAAAAAAAAAATGTGACAGCGTTTCATCTACCTTATTAAGGAATAATAAAAAAAAAAGACACAGAGCTTAGAGCTCAACGTTTTGATGAGAACATACCTTGAGGTAATAATAATTTCTTTGTACACTCCAGCTGCCTTGAAAAATCCAACATTGCGCAAAGTAATACCAACGATCAACATTCCCAATAGAGGCGGCAACTTGGCGAAACTAATTAAGTACCCTGCAAAGCTGGCCAGGACGTACAGCAAGAGTAAATAGAAAAGCTGACCACCAGGAGCGACAGCATCGGTGAACACAGAGTAGAGGATTCCCCAGAAGAGGAGAGCACATATTATGGAGGAGAAAATCTCCACAGCTTTCCAGTTTGACTTTGTTATCACATCGAAGCATGGCACCCTAAAACAGAAAAAAAGCAGGGAAAACCTTATTCAACACTGAGTGAGATGGTTCAACGATAGGTGGATCGGGGCGACAAGTATGGTGGAGATCTCTTGAGGAGAAATTATGCAGGCTCATTTGCAGTGGCGTTGCGTGCAATTTGGCAACAATGTGTTCTATCCATTTAATTTCATGTAAAAGATCAAATTCAGGGGGTGCACAGTGCACAAGGAAAATTCAATTTATTCGATGAGTTTAAATGGAGCAGTTGCATTGTTGCCATATGGCACGCGACGCCACTGCTCATTTGTTTGCCTCTTATTTTGCTCCCTGAAAATTAAAAGTTACGGTGTTTTCAGGGTCGATTAGTTTCAACGGAAGACACCATGTCGTGATGTTCAAAAAGCCAACAGTTTTCGGCTAAAATTATGAATTTATGAAGATAAAGCAAATGTGAGGAACAACTGCACCTGCGAGCATACTTCAGGAAGATACCCATAAAGTTTCAAGCTGCAACACTCAAAAATAGAGCCGGAATATTGGAAATACAAAAATTCCCATAAGCATCAATGAGTGCAAATGAGGCAGATAAACACAATATCACTTGTACTGACTCCCACCTTAAAGCTTATGGCGAAATGAATTTTCCTAATTACGGCTTCAATTCTCGACCAGTTTTGCTTGTTTTTGGCTCAAAAGCCCTTAAAAAATTATGCAGAAGGTGACGTTCTGGGATTTTACGCTTTCCTTTGATTAAAATTTAAAATGCCAAAAACGTGGCTTTTCCCAAAAGTGACTAGCGGCACTTTCCATTGGATTGAAACCTAGAAAAGTTTCACCTGGAATCACCTTAAGACAGATCCATTTGAAATTGCTTTGAAAGGAAAGTGCAAGTGTTTTGAGGTGGCTATTTGGACGCACAATTTGATAATACTTTGTTTTTTTAGAAGTATTTGTGGGAAAAAGAATCTGACGTGTAATAGATACAAATAAACTCTTCTATACTGGATAGTTGTATAAAAATTCAGTGTTCACAGAGAAACTCTAGAACACATGCACTTTCATTCAAACCTAGTTTCAATTGAATTGATTAAAATTTTTTATTTACGGTTAAAACTAAGAGGCGAACAAACTGTCCAAGTCTATGCTTGCCTGATTTTTGATACGACTGACAAGACATCACCCTTTCATAGTTAGAGCTCATTTCAGAAGTGTAGGCACACCTGGACCATAATCTTAGGCAAATTTGCAATTTTCATTCCTTCAAATCAAAACAAAACTTCCTTTCGGCTTGCAATTTTGATTTTAAAGCGTTCCTCATAGGAAAGCCAACGCTCAAATTTATTTTCATCAGTTTTTATTTTGTAGCCGGAGAAATAACAATGAAAAATCCCAAAGATTATCAATCTAGGTAAGCCTACACTTCTGTAACGACCTCTCAAGCTCATTAGATAAAGTAAAGTGCCTTAGATTGTCCATCCATAAAACAAAAAACTTTTGGAATTTTTCCAGGATTTCCAAAAACATTGCATACAATTTTTCCTCACATTTCCTCACCTGATGAACTTGAATTTTCTTCTTGCTCCCCAAAAATTTCCTTAAACTTTGGTTATTTCTTGCTTTTTCTTCGGAACTTAACATGCAGGATCAGACGTTTTCCGCTGAGTTAGTCAAAGGTTTTGAAAATTACACCCACATGCAGTAAAAAGATAAACTCTTTGTACTTTGAATGAAATAAATTTTAAAACTTTACACCATCTTTGTCACTTCTTGATAAAGGCAGATTAAGGAATTAGCTTTTCACTCTCTCTTCCTATTTGAATGCTAATGTTAGAAAAGGACAGAAGAGCTATTCAAAGTCCTGTGATGGGGCCGACGGCCATCCTCCTATCCTTTTTCAGGATAGTCGCTCAAATAAACCTGTATCATGGCAGGAAGATACACCTTTCGCTGCAACTTTTCTTCCATTTCGGATTCCTCCAATCAAGACAGGTCTATTTTATTATTTCATCTCGGATACAGCTCTAGGAGGGATTACCAACAGTTTAGCCATGTTTTAACACAGCGGTTCTCAAACTTTTTCTTATTCGTGGACGTCTGCGAAGGTCCGGGAGACTCGTAGTGGACCCCTTAAGACGGAGGCGTTTTTTCTTTTTTTTCCCTTACTGATCAAAGTTCCTACTTAAATGTTACTTACAAAACTTACCTAATGCCTGGAATGAGCCTGCAGATCCTTAATTTAAGTTATGAAGTTGGGATTCAACATTCGACAGTGGAATAAGAAGAGAAGTCTGCTTTGACATTGCTCTCTAGCCAGTACCTGTACCTATGTTTTTTGCATACACACCAGTAGGCCCGAAATATCCTTATCCTGGTAACACTCAAATTTTGATTAGATTGGAAAAGAAAAAGAATGCAAAACGGTGATTGGTGAAGAAAAGTCAAGTGATTGCCTGAATCTAATCTAATAAATATAGAATAGATTCAAGGTAGATAAAAGAAGGTATGAGCAGTTTGGTGTCAAGTTTAGTTCCCGCAAGGGAGCGTAATGATCAAACTCGTTCACCAGCTTACAAAACCACTGTTTTCCCATTTGCTTGACATGGGAGTTGACCTGCCTACGTAATCGTCCACCAGTGATTGGGACGCCCCTGACGACAAATGTTTGCACAAACTTGGTTTTATCTACCTTGGAATAGATTAGATTGAATATCAGATGCTCAAGACTGTCTGATAACCAATTAGATATACTTAGTCTGTATTTTGATTAGATTTAGCAACCATGTGACTCATCTTTATCAACCACCATTTTCCATTTCCATCCAGTCCATCTGAAAGGTTGGAATTTCAAGGATCCACGCATTGTGCTAGAAAGAACAAATTCTCACAGAGATAAGTTGTGATGAATAACAGCAGGATTGCCAAAGCGCGTTGAGCTAAATTTAAGTAACTTCTGCGAGTGGATATCCGGAATTGAGGGAGAGAAAATTCTTCAAAAAGGTCCATCAACTCATTTTCTTACTTAACTACGTCACAAAGATTTTACGCTTTCCCACTTTTTCCCCATGACCCGCTGCAGACTTGTGATAGTCAGCAGACCCTAGCTTGGGAGAGGCTCTAAAAAAGAACTATTGTCAAAGGAATCTATTGAATGGCCTTTTTCTCAAAAATGATCATGCTTTAAAACGTCTGCCCTACGAGACGGATTATTTGTTCTTCATTGGTAGGGTTAAAAAGATCTATAGCGTGCACATCAACTGAACGATTGATTGAGGCAAGGAGTGTGAAAGGATGTGACATTATTACTTAAGCAGCTTACCCTTGGTCCGACTGATCACTTTTTGAAGGTGCATGAAGCGGCTCCAGAAACACCTGCTCCTCGCACGCACCATTGAGTTCCACCTCAAACTCAGGCATTGGATGAGGATTGTTTATTTCCTCACACACAAAGAAACCAAGTCAGTGCTACTTAAGTACAGATCCGATACATGGTTTGGTGAGCAATATTAATTTGTGTTTCATGAGTACCTACTTTTTCTGATGAATACTATCTGATGAGGTTATCAGACCGGTCTCTCTAATATTTTTACTTGGATTTCTCAAGATTTGACGAGATCGATTTTAAAAATACACGTGCTGGTCGACAATGATGAAATAAAATTAGGCGACTTGTGAATCATACTTTCATCCGGGGAAAGTTGAGGTTTAGGGTTCTCAGAATAGGAATTTTGGATACAAAAACTTTTCTCTTTCACTAGAAAAACACTTGCTGGACTTTGTTTACGTATGGACCTTGGTTTACGTGTTTTCATGACTTCCAAGGTAGATTAACCTTGCATGACTTCGAGATAGTGGAATCAAAGATTATATTTTTAGTGCAGTAATGCCATCTATGTTTTGAATCCGTAACTATAGCAATTCTGTGAAGGAACGTACTGCTACAAACTTACGATAGATAGCAGCATCTGCACCAACAGAGTAAATGAAATTCCTACGTACGGACGGACAGCGACGATAGCAAAATATGTGTACGCGGCGGGATATTTAAATTTCGACTGGGAAACTGGGAGCGAACAGGAGACGGAAGGCCAGCGAGTTATATCTTTTAATGGGTTTTCTGAGACTTAATTTTCGAGACACCTCGTAGACAGCCGTGATGGAAAATTGGAAACCTCTTGAGTGGACATTTTTGACATAGGGTCAGTTTGCTTGCCTCATATGGATAAACCTCAAAACTTTAAAACAAAAGTTGTGATAAATCAACATAAAATTGGTTTTAAGTGAAGCAGACAGTGTTATTTGGACACAGCAATCGATATGACATCTGTTGATTTTGGAAGGCTTTTTACACTACTAAGAAACTGACGCTTGACAGAGACAAGAAGATTTTTTTTCTCTCCCGGATATAGTTGTACTTATTAAATTCTGTGTCCACTATAAAATACTTGCACTTTCTCTCAAAACCATGTATCTCTAAATGAATTATAATCTTTGATTTAAAGTTAAATTATAAGAGCCAAACAAATCCGGTCGCGTTCATCATGCTACTCACTTTAACTTGACGAAACGCAGCCTCCGCAGTTACATCTAAAATCACACGCGAAGTAGTTAACTTTTCGTACGCATCTGTACCGTTTTCGTCTATCTTCAAAAATGAAGGCGCATCCATAAAAGTAAAACATTATTTACCATCGGTCTAACTTCGGGAGTTTTCGGGATGAGTCTTAGAATCGGATAGCGCAGTGGGTTAGAAAGTAGTAGTTAACAATTTATTCGTACGTGCCTGTACCGTTTAAGTATATCCTAGAAAATGAAGGCGCATCCATAAAAGTAAGACTAATCGGTAGAACTGTGGAAAGTTTCGGGATGAGTTTTTGAATCCGATAGCGTAGTGAGTTGAAAATTATCGTTCTATTCGTTACGCGCCTGTACCGTTTTAGTCTACCTTGATAAATGAAGGCGCACTTATAAAAGTAGGACTAAATTTTCGTCGCGATTTCCCGATCAAATCGCGGGATGTTTCGATCGGATACCTGGAGCAGTGCAGAAGCTGTGCGTCGGCATTACCTCAACGTATGACTCCTACGACCCTTGCCTTCTCCACCTGTTTTCGCTTTCAGACACGGCCCTATCTCTAATAAAGCTGATCTGTTCTATGGTGTCTTTTTTTTCTCTCTAATTCTCATTTCTCTCCTCTTTTTCCTTATTATTCATCCCTTTCTCTCCGCCCTTTTATTCCTCTCACGGCCGGATGATCCAAAATGGACATTTACCCAGCAGGAAATACCTTGGTTTCTTGGTTAGTCAGACTCGCCCCCCCCCCTCCACCCACCGCCGGTACCCGGTACCCATAAATCTTCGTTTTTGTTGCCTCGCCAATTCTGACATTCATGAGCCGCTACTCCTTTCAGTTTGGTACGTTTTAGATTAGATCAATAATGGGGCTCTTGCAAACTTTTGCTACAGGGGATTGAAGAGTTGATTCTTGCATGAAAACGTGTAAAAATGACGATCAGGGGCGTCATTTCGCGTTCGGTTTGGGGGGGGGCAAAAATCTGATGACCCTTTTTTTTTTTTTTTTTTTTTTGCGCATTAATATACTTCGTTTTTGTTTTTGAGCCTGACTTCAAATCCTTTGGGGGGGGCGCTAATGCCCACCCTGCCCCCCCCCCAAATGACGCCACTGATGACAATGAGTAGGTACACTAAAAAAATCACGAAATTCACTCTCAGAATCGGTCTTAATGGCAAATAGACGCAGGTAAATTCCAATTTAAATTGAACCGTATCTGAAAAGGGGGATTGAAGAGTTGATTCTTGCACGAAAACCTGTAAAAATGACAATGAGTATACACTAAAAAATAAAAAAAAATTCACTCTCAAAATTGGGCTTAATGGCAGAGAAACGCAGGTAGAATGGGAGATTCCTATCTATAAATTGAGATATATCTCTGTGTTTCCGCGTAGATTAAGTGACAAATTAGACAGGAATTTCCCACAATACCTGCGTCGAATCGCCATTACGAATCTTAGACTTTCTAAGTGTGATTTTTGTGATTTTCGCTGGGTTTTACATCGGATTGGATTGTTCATTTGCTCACAGCAAAAGTTTGCGAGAGCCCCATATTGGAAGACCTGGGACGGGTGCGAGCAGTCGAGCATCTATGCATTACAGTGTTTTATCGCGTATCCTTAGTATACATTTTTTCTTTCAGAGCAAATATACTGTATCTTGCAGAGAATTATTCGCAATTTCTGGGTGTTTTTAATGCAATCTCCAAAAAAAAAAAAAAATAATAATTTAGTCTTCGTATTCGCTTCTAAAAAAATAAAGCGGGAAACGAGATAGTGAATCATTGCAATTAAGAAAAGTACTCTTCTCACATCCAATTAAGGCGGTGGCTACAATAACAGCACATAAAACGTGGGGTATGCAGTATGCTCGTTCTGAATGATTGACGCCAGTAGCGCACCGAGAGTTTCTTCATCTCTCTCTTTTCTCCATTAAGAAACGTATGTTAGACAAGAATGGACAAGGGGATAAAACCCCCTCCTTCTGTCCTTTTCCTACTCATACATTCAAATGGGAAATGAGAGAGATGGAAGATATCCTGGTTGCGCCAGTGATTGACGCAGTAAAAGAAGAGAATTTCTTCGGAGGAGCACACTTTTGGTTTTATGAGTACTCATTGAAGGGAATTCACGAAATTTTGCGTGAACATAAAACAAAAAGATAAGCACTTCCAAAGAAATCGACACACTTTCACGATGTATGTTACTCAGAACGAGCCAGTGGCGTAGCCAGGGGGGGAGGGGGGGGTGGGGGGTGGGTCTGGACCCCCCTCCCCCATGACACCAAAATTTGTCCCAAAAAAAAGGTAATTTTTTGCGTTTTCAGACAAATTTTACCAAATTAGTATCTTTGGACCCCCCCCCCCCCCAGAAAAATTCCTGGCTACGCCACTGGAACGAGCAAACCTCGTGTTTTATGTGCTGTTATTGTAGCCACAACCGTCTCAATGGGGCTCTTGCAAACTTTTTCTATATAGGTGATTGTAGAGTTGATTCTTGCATAACAACGTGTAAAAATGACGATGAGTACACTGAAAAATCACGAAATTCACTCTCAGAATCGGGCTTAATGGCGGAGAGACGCAGGTATCATGGAAGATTCCTATATCTAAATTGAGACATATCTCTGTGTTTCTGTAGAGAAAGTGACATAATAGACAGGAATCTCCCATGATACCTGCGTTAAACCGCCATTACAATCTTGCCGTTATATTTTATGAGAGTTCATTACTGAATTTTAGACTTTCTCAGTGTGACTTTCTTGATTTAGCTGGTCTTCACATCAGATTGGACTATTAAATATTTACTTATTCAAAAGTTTGGAAGAGCCCGTTGATCATTACTAGATTGAAAAACCATATATCGTCTGAAATCCTCTCTCTCCAAGTTTACCCTCATCGGGTATCCTTCGACCAATAAATGTTCGGTACAAACGGTCCTGACTCCCAGATGATTGCGGTATGAGCACCTAAGGCCATTTAAAACCACACGTAAACGCTCACCATCCAACGTCTTTTGTGGACCGTGTGTACCGAATATTTATTGGTCCCTTGTCTCTTGTATCAGTATCACAATAACCCCTTTTCAGGCATTTCAAAACCAAGCTACTTTTTGTATGGGTTCAAATGGATTGTGTGCAACGTTGCCAGAGTGCACGCTATTAGTCTCTGTGAAGTCATATAGTAAGCTTTGCTCTTCGTGTGACTGACCTGTCATGCGCATGGACCTTGACTGTTGATTTGATGGAGCAGAAGTCTACGTGTTAGATGGATATATATTATATAGTAATGAATTGAACGTAAATAGATCAACGTGCATTTCTAATTTGATAGTAACGTCCGTTGTGCGTGCCGTGTTATGACATTTCCAACTTTATACCTTTGTGCTCAAAAATGATCAAGAGTCAAAGTCTGTCCATCCGTCTACTATACATATGATGTTGTGGCATAGCATGCAATTTGGCAACGATGTTATGTGTTCATTTGAACCCGTGTAAAAAGGTCGAATGCAAAGGTGTTCACCAAACATTCAATGTTTCGATATTTTTCACGAGTTTGAATGAACGAACTTCAACGGTTTCAAATGGCACGCTGTACGGCACTGCAGTATAACGGTTAGTGACAATGGCAAACGTTGCTATCTTTCAACGCTGTGTTTTGACCAATCCAAACCCATGCAAAAGGTCGAACTCGAGGATGTTCACTGCGCAGCGCACAACCAGTACTTCGATTTTTTTCATAGGTTTAAATGGAAAGAATGTGCCAAATTGCACGCTTCATTTTTGCATCATTTCTGCATTTTCATGCATTTTCATGCATCATTTTTGTTTAAGAAAAAAAAAAAAAAAAAAAAAAAAAAGGCTCATCCCTCTGTATATTTGGTTTGGAATAAAGGTGGAATGGGGCTATTGCACACTTTTGCTATAAGCGATTTAATAGTCGATTATGGCGTAAAAACCTCAAAAAATAACGATGGCGGTACTAAAAACTTCCAAAATCCACTCCTAAACTCAATAAACGCAGTTATTTGCGCGAGCGTAATGGTGGCCGAAGGCACTAACAATGGGAGATTACCATCTAACAATTCTGAAACTCCATCAAGAAGTGACCAATAAGAGACTACTTTCATTTGACACCGGTGTCACTTGGTGTTGCGGTACCATTCATCGGATGTTGATCATCACTCTGATGACTAATTACTCTGTGAATCATCCTTGTCAGCATAGAAAGAGTGACGAAATTAAGATAGGAATCTCCCATTGTTAGTGCCTTCGGCCACCATTACGCTCGCACAAATAACTGCGTTTAGTGAGTTTAGGAGTGGATTTTGGAAGTTTTTAGTGCCGCCATCGTTATTTTTTGAGGTTTTTACGCCATAATCGACTATTCAATCGCTTATAGCAAAAGTGTGCAATAGCCCCATTGTGACAGATATAAACTTGGTGAACTGGGCCCATGGCCTACGGGGTAACTGGGCCATAGGTCGATTATGTTGGTACTACAGGGCGTAGGGAAATTTCGCTTCGCAGGGGGAACACTGATGTTGGAAGGCATCGAGAACAACAGTCATCAATGTATCAAACACAATTTTGAGATTACAGGTGACTTGTGATTTTTTTCGTGTTATCTTCGAAAAACAGGCATAGGGTCCAGATTAGCCATGAGCGGAATATTGCACTTAACATAGGATTCATAGGAGTTTGGTCCAGTTACCCCGTTTTGCAGGTAACTGGGCCCACCAGAAAACAAATTAAAAAATTCACAGAAACTTTAAAAATTGCTCTGGAAAGTTCTGCTGCGGACCAGTGATGCTAATAAATGAACTTACTAACTCAATAAAAATTACAGAAATTAAATATATATCTTAATCACAGGAGCCGCCATTTAAAGTTGAATGTACCATTTTTTTAGAGTTAATAAATCGGGGAGCAGTTAACCAAGTTTACCTTATTTGAAATTGGTTCAAAACAAAAATGCAAATGTTTTAGAGTGGCTTTCTGGACACAAAAATCGATAAAACTGTTTCTTCAGGAAGGATTTGCACGATAAATAAACTGGCACATGACAAAAAAAAGCAAAATTTTCTCACCTGGGTAGTTTGTATTAACTATAGTGTTATGTGTCCAGATAGCCGCTCTAAAATACTTGCACTTTCGTTGAAAAAAAAAAAAAAAAAAAAAAAAAAAAAAAAAAAAAAAAAAAAAAAAATCCCTCTGGATTAATAACAATTTTTGATTTACGGTTAAAAAAAGTGAGGCGAACAAAAATTAGATTCAGATCACCCATGCTGTCAAACTTTGAGATAGGACTTACTTATAACAGTATCGACACCAATGCTCTATCCATTTAAACCCATGTAATAGGTCGAATTCAGGGGGTGCACAGTGCACAAGGAAAAGTCGATGTATTTAGTGAGTTTAAATGGAGGTGTCGCGATGTTGCCGAATGGCACGCGACGCCACTATAGCTCGTTCATGGGCGGATACAGGGAATGGTCTTTCTCTCTCTCCCTCCATTTGAACTTATGTGATAGAAAAGGACAGCAGAGGGGGCCATCACGTGACATTGGCCCCCTTTTCTGTCCTTTTCTAACGCACGTTTTCAAATGGGAGGAGAGAGAGAAAGACAATTCCCTGTATCCGCCCATGAGCTCGTTGCTCATAGTTTATTTATAGGGACTGTAGGGAGTACTGCTCTGCATCATTCACTCAAAAGTCATCATTTTTGTGGGAGAGGCAACCGGCCACCCTACCCCAAAAAAATGAAACCATTTTTCACGACCAAACGTTTCAGTATGACACTTACTACAAGGGGTGTCCCAAAAGTAGTGAGACTGATGCTGTAACTTTTGAAAAAAACAAGTTATCGACCTGAGCTTGGTTGCTTTTGAAAGATCAACTTATCAGCTTTTGATTGAGCTCACGATGAGCAAAATCGGTCAACAACTGACCGAGTTATGGCACTTTGAAAATAAAAAAAAATGTTGACCCCCTACGGTTTTTTCAATGTAATTTATTCTTACCGGAACTGCTAAGTTTAAGCTTCGTCTGCACTTCCCTCCGATTCTACTGCCAAATCCTTTTCTTTTTCAAAGAATCGACATTGAACGGGATGCATTTCCTCATTCATTCCTGCCACTTCACTGTCATGGTTTTTTTTTTTTTTAAATTTGACCGTTGAAATCGTGGTGAAAAATGTTTGAACCTCGGATTGAATCTCAGCTTTCGATTTGAATACGCGACCGCGGAATGCTTTTTTAAGAACCGGAAGTAACCAAAAGTCACAGGGCGCAAGATCTGGACTTTAGGGTGGATTACGGATGGTCTCAATTCCATTTCTGTTCATAAAGTTGGTTGTGCAAACTGAAGTGTGTGGTTTGGGCCCTGTTTCACCGAAAGTACAAGTCCGAGTACAAGTTGTAGTTACAAGCGTTTTAGCACGCTAAAACGCTTGTAACTACAACTTGTACTCGAACTTTGTACTTTTGGTGGAACAGAACCCTGGCATTATCTTGATGCAGCATGCAAGAGGCTTTCAAATTCGGCCGTTTCCGAGAAATGTGCATCCTTAATTCCATTGGAACATCTTGTTGTCGATGCGATCAGTTGATGAGCGTTATCAGTCTGATTGCTATGACAGCAGCGTGAATTAAATAAGATATTCAAGTAAAAGTGTTGCCATCTCATGTCCTGATAAATAATGCACGGGAAAATCCCATGCTTCACTTTTCGCTACGAAAAAGTATTCGTTTAAAAACCGTAGGGGGTCAATATTTTGTTTATTTTCAAAGTGCCATAACTCGGTCAGTTGTTGACCGATTTTGCTCATCTTGAGCTCAATCGAAAGCTAATAAGTTGATCTTTCAAAAACAGCCAAGATCAGGTCGATAACTTGTTTTGTTCAAAAGTTACAGCATCAGTCTCAGTACTTTTGGGACACCCCTTGTATATAGTAAGAAAAAAGTGGGGTGTAGAAATAATAAAGAAAAATGGTTCCACCACTGCAGTTCTAGGGATGTCACATCCAATCCCCTCTACTTAATATGCTCATACATTGCTCACCATTCCTTCCTTTTTATATACACAACATCGCGTTATCTTTTTAGCATTGGCAGACACTCAAGATATAATTTAAGGCACCTATTTTCAGATCAGCAAGAAGAAAATTCCAGGTTTGGAGGAAATTTTGAGGAGCATTTTTAAAATATGGCCTGAAGTCAGTGGTGACTCGTGCAATTTGGCAACCATGAGTTTTGCCATTTGAATCTATGCAAATGAATCGATCACTTGGAGGTTTGACGAGCCTCACGAAGATCGATTATTTAACATACGTTTGAATGGAGGAAATCTTTTGTTGCAAAATTGCACGATCCACCACTAACTGAAGTTTTCGGCGTTCCGATTTAAATTTCTCATAATTATCCTCCTCGTTTGATAATATTGACAAAGTCAGGGATAAAGTTTATAGATTTATTTATGCATTTAATTAATTGTTATTATAATTGAAATAATGTGTGTTTTTTTTTTTTTCATTCACTTTGTAAAAATTAATTTGATCTATTTCAGTTTATGATAAAAAATAAAAAATAAAATTGTCATTATTCTAGATGTATTTATGCAAACTACTCTCACAGTTTTCTTGTTTGCTTAAAAAAATGTATACATTGATACACTGTACCCCGACAGCGGCAAAATGTGCAGTTAAGCTAAGTTACATTTCTTTCCATTTGAACCCATGCAAAAAGTCTCAATTCAGATACAGGTAAAGCATATAATTTTTCTGAATATTTCATCGACAATGAGTAATTTCAATCAGTGTTGAGTAAATTTCTTCAGTTTGCTTTTTGGAATAAGTATCACGTACAATCGTAGTCTTATGTTAGTTTTCCGTTGCTCTTCGAGAAAACCAAAATACTGATCACTATAATCGCACTCTCAAAGCGAATCTACAGAACAATGAGAGAAACAAGAAAAATTAAAGCATCAAATTTCTTTTTTAATGCCTCACCTAATTAAAAGAGCAAGATCGTTGAGAGTGAACATTGTTATTTTCTGTTAAAAACTCACCGTAAACAAATACATTAGATATAACTTCTCAGAGTGTCGCTGTGATTAAACGATCATATTTTACTTCATTCAATATCCTCACGTGACACTTTCACGACTTCTAAATATTGAGCTTCATGATCAAGAATATCTAATCAGGGACAAAGGAAAGAGGTCATTCTCGATTCGGCTGGCCGATTGTTTGAACATCATGTTATCTGTATACAAATATTCAGCATAGAAAGGGAATGCCCGACACTATAATAGTCATTCTGATGGACAGCACGGCTTGTGAAGACTTGCTTGTGTTGTAAAATGTCAATTTGGTACTCGCAAGGAAGTTGACTGACAGACGCAATAAAGACTCAGAACCCACGCTTTTACTATGATCATTGTTTTTGTTTTTGTTTTGTTTTTTTGTTTTTTTTTTTTTTCAAGTTAATGATGCATTTTCTTCTTAAATTAGTTTTTCATTTGTTTCCTCGTCGGATAGACATTCGGCAAAAGTTTGGTTGGATAAATCGAATTGATGAAAACTTCACCCTCTGCATATTGTCGAAGAAATGTCAATTTCTACGACAATATTGAGAAATTGAGAAATCGAGACATCGAGACAATATTATTAAGCGAGATCGAGGACAGGCATGGAAATATAAATCAAGAACAATCCGAGTCGTTTGAAAATTTGTAAATTAATTTTATTGAATTCATCACTCCATCTAAAAACTGTAGGCAACTGAAATATAGTTAAAACATGAGCCAATGAAATTCTTAAATAAAATGGACTAGAATCTAAATCGTTAGGTAAGCAATTATATAAGATCTGAATCGTGAATCGATTAATGGCTTGCTTTTTGGTTTTTGGTAAACGATAACGATATTTTTTTTATTCCCTTAAAGTAAACCAGAATCTAGGTGAAACTGATCGACTTCCATCTGACCTTCCACTCAGCGATTCCGTAGACGATCTTGGCGTTCTCTCATGGTCGTTGTGCATATTACCAATTGATTTGTCATCAATACCATCGGCTCCTGAAACAATCATTGAACGAACAATTAGAATCAGTCATCGGAAGTATTTCAAAGAAGGCACGGGTAATGTTATGAAACGTGTTGATGAAAGTGCTATAGCTAACGCAAAAGTTTTGACAGTCAAGAACGGCCCGTTCTTGTGTTTTGTTATTGTTCTCTACTATTTTCTTGGGTTCTGACGCAAATTCAGAGGTTTGCCTACACGTTCTTTTTACATTTTCTCACATGTTTTTTTTTTTTTTTTTTTTTTTTTTTTTTTTAATATTCTCCTATTAGTCTAACTATATTAACCCTTTGTGGGTCAAACCTGAGTGTACTCATTTCTCTCCACTAGTCTATTTCACATTGTTTTAGTTTTTACTCCGGATAAATGCGACTATCGATAAGAGCACTTAAAAGATAAGGCTTCTTCTGGCGCCTTCAATGTATCGAATAGGCAATTCCAACTCTCCCGTGTACGAACAGTTAACTACCCTTCCACTCTATTTCACATTGTTTCAGTCTTTAATCTGGATAAACGCGATTAATTATTATCGATGAAACACTTACAAGATAAGTTTTCGTTCGGGCGCCTTCAATTTGTCGTATAGGCAATTCCAACTCCCTCGAGTACGAATAGTTAACTACCTTCCCTACATAAACGGAGGAGTGGCGTTCTTTTGAACTAATCTGGTCCTTGGAATGATATTTACTGTTAAAATTACCAAAATTAAGCATAAAATACTAATATTTTACACAAAATCGAGCATATTATAAACCGAATTGCAATAGTGTATTGTAATAGTGACCGAATTGTTATAACCGAACCAGAGGGCCGATCATTTACTTCATCGTTAAACCGATCGTTATAACTGTCTACGAGTGATGCTATTGGTCGAATATTGTAACACTTGGCCGTTGCTACGGTAACCATCGTTAAGAGTCTCGTTTTATAAAGGCTACTCATGAGTAACCTTTAAAAAACGGACACTATAACGATGGTTACCATAGCAACAGCCAAGTTTTACAATTTTCGACCAATAGCATCACTCATAGACAGTCTTATCGATCGGTTTGACGATGAAGTAAATGATCGGCCCTCAGGTTAATAAATAAAGTGTTCTCATATAGCATCGCTTCAATTTACACTATAAGCGTCGAATCGCAGTTATCAGGGCCCAGGGGTAAGATGTTGAAGTTGAATAGGAGGAAGAGAAAAAGAATACATTTTAGGGGGGGGGGGAAGCAGTGCATTGGAACCGGGAGGTTTAGCAGGGGATAGAGGGAAGAAGTTGAGGGTGTTTGGTGTAGGTAGGGATTGTTAAAAGCGAAGAGGAGAGGGGGTTCTTACAACGGTCCCACGCACTCTGCATTACCTTTTACTTGGTCCCAGTGTAGCCATGCAGTGACGTAAACGTAACAATTTTTTCTCGGCTTGGAAAGCTTTCTGAAAAAGCTGCTTTTTTAAAATACAAGTCTCATAAAAAAACGCCCTTGAAATATATACAGTTTGGAGGTATACCAACCATTTGCGGTTTTGCAACGCGCGTGGAGTGAGTGAGGGAGAGGGAAAGAGCTAAGGTCAGAAGCGGATCCAGGAATTTCTTTCTTTCTCTCCCTCTCTTTCTCTCTCTCTCCCCCCCCTCTCTCTCTCTCTCTCTCTCTCTCTCTCACACACACACACACACACACACACACACACACTCACACACACTTCCTCTTCGCACATTTGAAAACATATGTTTTAAAATATATATAAAGAGAAGGCAGTCTCGTGATTTTCCGCCCCTATCTCTGTCCTTTTCCAACACATGGATTCAAGTTGGCGGAAAGAGAGAGAGAGATAGAGCGAGAGAGTTAGAGAGAAATAGAGAGAGAGAGAGAGAAAGAGAGAGAGAAAGAGAGAGAGAGTCAGAAGGAGAGTTGGAGAGAGGGAGAGAGAAAGGGGGGAGAATTTTTTTTTTGGATCCGCCCTCTGCAATGTATTTCTTGCGCAAAACAATAAAGGTAGAAGAAATAATATATCTGAATGTACACTTGTGCCGATGATGTCGTCACACGGGGAAAAAGTATATTTCTGCACGTTTGCAGACAAAGTCTTACGAGACCGGAGGTAATCAAACTCAAGACGCACCGAGGGACTGACAGTCTGGCAGATTCGAGTGAGTGCGAGCGAGAGGGCATATTCGCGAGAGTTCTGCTTTGTTTAAACGGCGAACGATGCTCAATGAAGGGGAAAAGTGGAGCATGCGAATTGTTTGGCCTGCTGCTCTAAAGGAAACCCCTTGTTATTTATACAGCTCACATTGATTGAAAAATATCCATATGAGCTAAACATATCCAAGCATTCATTCAAAGGGGTGAAAAGGGGGGGGGCTTGAATTTGTACCGATACATGCAATCCCTCTCGCTGGCTTTTGTTGTGCGTGGAGTATTCACGAACGCAAACATTATGAATTGGAATGCTTAGGCTTTTTAAGAGCTGGTCTCTTGACTAACAAAGTTTTCTCAATATTTGAGCAACATATCGTCGATGTTTGTTACCGATCGGTGCCGAAGAAAATATTTTTTGATCAAAATGTCAAGCTATATTTGTGAACAGGTAGGAGCTTGCCGAGGGATGGGGGTTGCGGAAGGGGGAGGGGTGAGGTGGTGATGGGTCGGAGGAGGAGGTAAAATACTAAAAATTAAAGCCGAAAATTATCAAATACGAAAATTCTCTTTATAGCCTCAATGAGTGCGATTGAGACACATTGACGTATACTTTCACTAGCACTCACTCGCACTCACTAAGCTTATGGCGAAACGAATTTCATAAGTTATGGCTTTGATTTTTGACCAATGGAACTTTTGCAAGGTTTTGCTGAAGACAAATGGCCTATCAATTCTGAAGTAGAATGCTGCGAAAATAACAACGAGACCATTAAAAAAGACTAAAACTCACTCAGTGGCGTAATCTTAGGGGGGGGCATGACCTTTTTGCCCCTCCAATATTTGAGAAGGGGGGGCAAAGTATCATTTTGCCCCCCCAATAATTTGATGAAAAAGAGGAGGGAAAAAGAGGGAGGGAGAAAAGAAAAGACGGAAAAATACAAAAAAATGAAGAAAGGAAGGAATAATTACAGGAACCGAGAAGCAAAAAATGGCAAAAATAAGTGGCTCTATTTTACCCTGAAACTGCACCTAAAGTAAATCTAAAGTGAAAAATTCCTCTGTTGTCAATGAGGTAAAGAAAATATACATTGAGTCTACTAACTTCTGTTCAGTCGGTTGGTTATTTTGGAAAGATTCTATTGCTTAAAATATAGTCTGAGAGAACCCAAATGTTCAAATTTTTCTGGGGGAATACCCCCAGACCCCCTATTACCGGAAAGTGTCCCCCAGATTCCCCATAGTATCGGACTATTTGCTACCCGAGGAACAGTTTCCCAAAGCCTAGAAATATCAGCTTCATCAATAAGCTGAAAGTCTACACTGAAAAGTTCCCTTTTTGCCGAAAAAATGAAGAAAATAAACGTAAAATCTATTTTTAATTTGTTTAAATTTGGTGACATTTGTATGCGATAACATTGCTTAAAATGACGTCTGAGAGAGCCTGAATTTTCAAATTTTTCCGGGGGAGGACCCCCGGACCTCCCTCTCATTGGGGGGTGTCCCCCCAGAGACCCCCCATAGTGCATCTCCCAAAAGTTGGTTTGCCCCCCCAATAAAAATCCCAAGTTTACGCCACTGAACTCACTCCTCGCAGAGAAAACTTAACTTGAAATTTCCGGTGACCACCCTTGCATGCAAGCACCAACCTTGGATTTGGACCCCAAACAAAAGAACAGGACATTAAATTAAGTGCCGTCTTCCTCGTTTACTACGCAACGTAGAACTTTTCTGTAGTTATCACCGTGCTCCTAGTGACAAAATGTGTATAAATGGACCTTTAATTTCTTCAAATTTACATTTTGAAAGCAAATCCATTATATAACCTCATTGTTCAAATTCGTAGGTTATGTTCTTCTGTTTGGGGTCCGAATCCGAGGTTGGTGCATACCTACATGCAAGGTGGACACCCGAAATTTTAAGTTAAGTTTTCTCTGCGAGGAGTGAGTTTTAGACTTTCTTAATGGTCTCATCGTTATTTTCGCAGCATTTTACATTGACATTGATACTCTATTTTCCTACAGCAAAACCGTGCAAGAGCTTCATTCTGCTCTTTTCAGGTTCAAAATATCGGCAGGTGCTGAAGTAATTAATTGATTTTGCGTTTTTTCTTTGGTTTCAATTTGAAATGCCAAAAATTATTACGACTTTTCCCAAAAGCGACTAGTGGCGCTATCCATCGGATTGAAATCTGGACAAACTTTGACTGGTGCATTTTCCACCTATCCAGTCGACTCTTAATCTGAATTTGGATCGACACTGGCGCACTATATGGTCTGAATTTAAAAAAAAAAAAAACGAGGTCAAAAATCAGTGGAAAAATTTCAGCAAAATTCATCGTTTTCTACCTGTAAAACGTAATTTAAAACTTTCCAATGTCATTTCTAGGTTTTTGATCACTTGTTAAAATTTTCTCTTTGTGATTAAAGTCGGTCTAGAAAGTTTAAAAAATTATATAAATTGATGAGAGATTTGCAATCTGATTTTTCGCCAATTTTTGACGATCTCAGATCACAGTTAGTCGGGACACGGACGCCGGACGGAGCGAAGAGAGAGATAGAGGAAGTGGCAGGTCAGGTTGACATTCTGTTTGTCCAAACTTTGAATGTCACTCTCCCCTCCCAGCGGGTGCACTTAACCTAACCTAACCTAACCTAACTTAACATAATCTAACCAAATAAATTATCGGTATTGATCGAGCGGTTCCAGGACTTTTCGTCCATCGACTTTACGTCCACTAGTTTTATGTCCACCGCTTCTTTACGTCCACAAAATTGTCCGTCCACCTAACTAAACGTCCACAAAATCAAACGTCCATCATCGTAATAATTGTGGACATTAAATGTCCACAGTTGGACCACTTGTTTTTCTTCTTTCTTGAGAGATGATTTTTTCGTCTTTCTTTCACAGTAAGTTTACTTAGTTTACCCAGGAATGTATTGAGACATTTCAGAGTTGTTTATTCTAGTTTCTGGGGCATTTTCTCTTAACTCCAAATAACCCTGAGTAAGTAGCATTATAACCCAGAACTTGCTCCTTTTTTAAGTACGTACAACTGTTTTTTAACTATGAGCCGCTAAAGGACAAGAATGATAAAGTACCAAGTTTTCCTGTTACTGTCATAGAAATAAATCTATTTTCGCACCTTTTTATAAAATATTTCCCATTTTATGCTGTTATTGAATTGTGGAGCAATAAAGCTCGGTGGACGTAACGTAAGTGGACATATTTTAGTGGACGTCACTTCTGTGGACGTCTGTAGTGGTGGACATTACAGTAGTGGACATAAAAACAGTGGACGTAAAGCCTGTGGACGTCAAAAAAGTGGACGTAAAGCCTGTGGACGTCAAAAAAGTGGACGTAAAGTCCGTGTAGCGATCGAGCTACATGAAATCTGGCCGATATCAATTTTTCACATTACTGCAAATGACATAATAATCCACACAATTTCGGGTGGTTGATACGAAAAATATGCCCTTGCTTTTTTTAAAAAAAAAATCCCCCCCTCATTAGGCCTATGCCCCCCAGGTCCCAGGACCATAGGCCCCGGTATTGGAGTGCTGGCTGGCTCCCCTCTTCCGAATCGGGGGCCTTGCCTTGGCCAAAACGTCCAATGATATGTGTATCCACAATAAAACTAAAATCAAGTAAATAATTCGATGCTTGTTTACGTTTAAAAGAATTGGTTTAAGGCAAACGATTAACTTTTTATACGCTAGACAGTGCTAGATGAATAAGAAAACGAATAATGTTGAACTTATTACGCGATTTCACGTTGTTAATAATGTTTTGATCGAAATGTTGATTTAATTCATTTTTTGTATACACCCTATCTGTTTTTAATTTTTTTTTTTTTTTTTTTTTTTTTTTTTTTTTAAAGATTCATTTAACAGATTCTTTTTGTTTACTAAAGCACTACCACTACTTTTTTAATCAATCACGTACGGTTAAATTCTGGCAAAACTCACGCTTGACGTGATTTTGAGAAACAGAATCCTAGCTGTCACTATTACGACCATATATTTAGTTCAGAGTTGGGCATATATTATTTGCCGGATTATCCGGTGAGTTTGGCAACGCAATTAAATCAGATTATTCGACAGATTATTTATTCGGTAAATTGAGTATACCTCCTCACAGTCAATATTGTCATACCTCTCGAACCACCTCTGTTGCCAGACTGATTTTATTTTTTCTGATTATTATTCGGTTGCCCAGCTGTGATTTAGTTATATTCAAGCTAACTATAGACGAGATAAAACTCTTTTTGAAACCCCTCTCAATAAATGATTGTTGTCATATTGCGGGGAAAATACTTTAAGTTTGACAAAACTCATGTATTCCAGCACTCTATAAATTTTGCATACCCACAAAAAACTAAGAGTTTTTGGTTGCAATAGTTTTCCTTGATCTCATGCCTCTTTTTTTATCGGAAAAAAAAACAAACTCACCATCGTTGGAATCTTTTTCTAGTGTTGCTATCATAATAAACCAAGATTGTTCTGAAAATCGTCAAAATAGCTCTGCACTCAATCGATCATATCTTATGATAGATAACCACACTAAAAACTATCTAATTAAAAACACATCGGTGAAAATTTGAACGATTAATAAAAAAAGAAGCAAGATCAAAAACAAAAACAAACAAATTACTTAAAAATGTTCCAGGGGATTATATAAAACACACGAGGAGCGAATTGTGTTGCGAGAAAGCGAAAATGACTAACTAATCTTCAGAGATGTGCAAAGATGTGCTGTTGACTGGTGGCAGAAAAACTATCCGAAACTGAAGAGTGGAGTGATGGATTGCAATAATTAGTCAGATAAGATATTGAGTGTCTTGGGTCTTGGGTGGCTTGGCTTTGTCACACGAGGAATAATAAAGTAATTAAAAGATTGTCTCTGCCTCACTCTCCATCTCTCTCTCTCTGTCTCTCTGTCTTCCCACCTCCCTCTCTCCATCTCTCCCTCTCTCCCTCTCTCTCTCTCTCATTCTTTCTTTCTCTCCCTCTCTCTCTCTCATTCTTTCTTTCTCTCTCTCCCTCTCTCTCTCTCTCTCTTTCTCTCTATCTCTCTCTTTCTTTCTCTCTCTCTCTCTTTCTCTCTCTCTCCATCTCATTCTCTCTCTCCATCTCTCTCTCTCTCTCTCTCTCTCTCTCTCTCTCTCTCTCTCTCTCTCTCTCTCTCTCTCTCTCTCTCTCTCTCTCTCCATCTTCAAACCCGTGATCTTCGATCTGATGAATTTATGGTCGAAAACGGAGAGGCATCAATCCCCCTCCCTCTTGGCGCTCCACCGTTTCCTCAATCCTCACTCTGAAAACTCGAACGAAGAGAGGACCGAACAGAGTTGAACAAACAGAGGAACGGAATGGTCTACAAAACGGTACGGTTCAAACCAGTTCAGCGCTGTCCAGAGTGCCCGCGGACTCCCGCGGAGGAAATAGGATCGAACTAATCATATAATTATTAGTAATTATTATTATCGTCTTGAGTATCGAGCAATGATGGGAGATTACAAAGAGTTTGACAGCTGAACGGTCGAACTCAATATGGTGCATGCCTGACATCAGAGCTGCTTTTCTGTGTTTATTTCATACTAGCCGTTCCAGACACCCTACGGGTGCCCTCCTCGGCCAGCATTCTAGGGGTACGGGCTGGTTGGCACTTTGACAGTTGGTTTATGCAAGTTTGTTTTTTTTATTTAAAGAATCATGGTTGTTAAACGAGCGATTGAAGAAATACGGTAAAAATTGCTGACAAAAAATGACGGATCAAAAGTATCGGAGCGCTCAGGTTTAAGCGATGATCGTTAGGACCGAGGGAGTTGCGACAGTCTTAACCCTTTCATCCCTGATGTACATTTCAATGAACATCTGAATAACATAGAATCTTATGGAGAAAATGAAAACATAATATGCACATTTTTTTATGAGAAAATTGTGCCCAGATCAGCTATGATGGCCAAAACTCCGTCCCTGAACAAAAAGTGTTTTCAGGATTGAAAGGGTTAAGACGGGCAAAGAAAATTGAAAATTTGAAAGACCGAGCGCTCAAGAAATTCTCGCGGAAACCAACTTCTCCCTTTATCACTCACATTGCATTGATCGATGAAATTCAGCCGAGCGTAGAGCAGGTGGGGGAGGGGACAGATAAGAGAGTCCAGCGCGACACGGCTCGGCGACAGAATCAGTTTTCCCCTCTAATTTTAAAATTCAATTTGCGACGCTCACAGACGACTTTTTCGAAAACTGTTCCACAGATCTCCTCAAAATACCCTAAGGAATCATCATGCCAAATTTGAGGGAAATCGCTTCGGCCAATTTTCGGGAAATAGAAAAAACATTTTGGAGGGACGTCAGCTTTATATATATAATAATAATAATGGGGCTCTGGCAAACTTTTGCTGTGAGCTAATGAATAGTCTAATCTGATTTGAAAATCAGCGAAAATTACGAAAATTTCACCAAGGAAGTCTAACTCACATAACTGCGATAACGGCAAGTTTGTAATGGCGGCTCAACGCAGGTATCATGGGAGATCCCTGTCTATAATGTCACTTTTTCTGCGAAAACACAGAGATATGTCTCAATTTAGATAGGAATCGACGAGGATACCTGCGTCTCTCCGCCATTAAGCCCGATTCTGAGAGTGAATTTCGTAATTGTTCAGTGTACTCATTGTCATTTATACATGTTCTTATGCAAGAATCATCTCTTCAATCCTCTGTAACAAAAGTTTTCAAGAGCCCCATTGAGCATTCCATGATTTTATTACTGATGGAGATGTTACACATTTTTGCTGCAGCTATAGAAAAGATCTATCTTGGCGTGAAATCACCAGTATAAATAAGGTTAAAAGGATCCAGTGGCGGCTAGCGCAATTTTACAAACAATTTTATCCCTCCGTTCGATTGTATGTAAAACAATCGATTCGAAAGTGAAACAGCGCTTCACCAGTGATTGATTTTTAAACATGGATATAAATGAAGTAAAGAAATTGTTGCCAAATAGCACAAGCCACTGGCGCAACCAGGATATCTTCCATCTCTCTCATTTCCCATTTGAATGTATGAGTTGGAAAAGGACAGAAGGAGGGGGTTTTATCCCCTTGTCCATCCTTGTCTAACATACGTTTCTTAATGGAGAAAAGAGAGAGATGAAGAAACTCTCGGTGCGCTACTGGCACGAGCCGCCACTGAAAGCATCAGAATGTTCTCTATTTGACGCACAAACTCAGCAATTGCTTTTACACTGAATTCAAAGTTGGCGAGGACACGAATTAGAAATATTTATTAAAATATTTATTTATTTATTTATTTATTTATTTATTTATCTATCTATTTTCGGTTTCTTTCCACTTCTCTCTTTTACAAACCTAAAACCTTCTCTCAAAATAAAACAAAGTGTTGGCATACCATTTCTTCTTTTAAAATAGTGAGCAGCATTTTTTTAAGATAGTTGCCTAATTTTCCCATTCTTTAATTAACTTTAACTTGAAATCTTTCAGAAAAATTTTTAATTTTTTTTTTTTTTTTAAACTTTTCTATAACCTTTTTTTTTTTTTTTTTTTTTATTTTTTTTTCTTTCTTTCTTTCTTTCTTTTTTTCTTTATATCAAACCAAAGATTAAAAATTAAAAGTAGAATTATAACTAAATCTATCCTCTTCTAATTGTAATTTTTAATATTTAATATTTATTAATTTTTTTTTTTTTTTTTTTTTTTGTTTTTTACGACTAGTTAATTATTTATATTTTAAATTGTACCCTACCGCTGCCACACAAGTTTACTTTAGGCAGGGTAGTTTTTGTTTTTCATTTTGTCATAATATTTTCGGAATAAAATTATCTATATATCTATCTAAATCTGTCTAGGTAGGTAGCTTTCGAAAACCAGGTCACAAAATGTTGAACCAAAGATAGTGGGCGCACCCATTTGATTGCGCTGTAAAAAAATGATGATCGCACTCAATCACTAAATAAAAGTTGCAGAAATCGATTTTAAAGATTACAGTTTGAACTATCATGGAATTTCAGTTTTTCGGACATCGACTATCCGGATACTCGGTTATCCTGACGGGGTCCGGAAACGGTTTTCAAAACTCGAACGAAATAAACCGAAGAAAACCTAACCGAACCGTGATTGGGAACTACGCCTCAATCGGTTGTACATACTTTATCTAGATCTAGATTTCAGTTTTCGCTCAAGGACTCGTTCTTTAAAGGAAAAAGTTAAGGAAATAACATGCAAGAGTTCTATTGTAAATATGTACAAATGTATATTCTCGTTAATATATCTATAATAGTGAACATTTTGCTAATTACAAACGCATTTTTCCCGTCATCTGATCCCCGGAATTTGATTATCCGGATATTCTCAGGATATTCTACGGATATTTGGTGTCCGTCCGGTTGATTGCAGGGTTTCACTATTGCTATAAATTTGAGCAGCTCCCAATATAATAGCTACTTAATGAGCTCCCATAGCAACAATTCACATTTATAATCTATCAAATCAACTTCTGATTTAGCGCGAATCTCTATTTTCAGTTTTTGAACGCTGACATACTGGTGTTGGCGTATTTACTTTTTATGTTTTTTCTGCAACCACGAGAGACGAGTTTGAATCCCTGCACGAGAATCGGTTATTTCACTTAGATTAGCTTCTATCCCATATCGCTGGTATGATTTTAGAAAGAAAAGAGAACGTATACTTTCTCGCATAGCCCACTGACCACTATACAGGGTGTTGATTAAAATATGTACCATCTCTAATTTCTCGCGAACGGCTTCGAATTTCATAAAACGCCGAAACACGTCTAAAATATTTTCGAGGGGGACATCTTTTTTGGGGGTCGCCGATTTTGTGGGCCCCCCTGGGGGGCCCCCAGGGGGGGCCCCACGACCCTAAATCCCATACTTCAAATGGGGACCCCCAATTTTTATTTAATATTTGGAAAGGAAATAAAATTCTAAGACTTTTGGTGCAAACCGGAAGTCGATATCGTTTTTTGTTTTCGATATATCGAAGGTCAAAGTTCGATATGGACCCATCTTCAAAAATCCGTAACTCCCCTTTGAATAGTCCAAATTGAAAAAACTTTGGGTCTAAATTGCTCTACAGAGCAAGGTCTTTTCAAATAAAACCACGCATTTTCCAAAAAAATTATTTTAAGGGGGGTTTTGGGCCCCTAAATTTTTTTGAAAATTTGAAAATTAGAAGAGGCTGTAAAAAAGAAAGGACTTCAATTTTCAAAAAACGCTGAAACACGGGTCCCATTATTTCAAAGGATACCCCTTTTCTTGGGGTCGGCGATTTTCAGACCCTACAGGGGGGGGCGGGGGTGGGGGTCACATTCCTCAAAATTTGAAAATTTTAAATGATAACGACCCAGACCCCTGCTTTGTGATATATTGTTAAAAAGATCGTTACAAGCCGAACATTTTGGTGCAAACCGCGGTTCGATATCTTTTTTCGTTCTCGATTAATCGAAGGTCAAAGTTTCATATCGTTCATATCATACATTTGGTCGATATGAAACTTTGACCTTCGATTAATCGAGAACGAAAAAAGATATCGAACCGCGGTTTGCACCAAAATGTTCGGCTTGTAACGATCTTTTTAACGATATATCACAAAGCAGGGGTCTGGGTCGTTATCATTTAAAATTTTCAAATTTTGAGGAATGTGACCCCCACCCCCCCCCCCCCTGTAGGGTCTGAAAATCGCCGACCCCAAGAAAAGGGGTATCCTTTGAAATAATGGGACCCGTGTTTCAGCGTTTTTTGAAAATTGAAGTCCTTTCTTTTTTACAGCCTCTTCTAATTTTCAAATTTTCAAAAAAATTTAGGGGCCCAAAACCCCCCTTAAAATAATTTTTTTGGAAAATGCGTGGTTTTATTTGAAAAGACCTTGCTCTGTAGAGCAATTTAGACCCAAAGTTTTTTCAATTTGGACTATTCAAAGGGGAGTTACGGATTTTTGAAGATGGGTCCATATCGAACTTTGACCTTCGATGTATCGAAAACAAAAAACGATATCGACTTCCGGTTTGCACCAAAAGTCTTAGAATTTTATTTCCTTTCCAAATATTAAATAAAAATTGGGGGTCCCCATTTGAAGTATGGGATTTAGGGTCGTGGGGCCCCCCCTGGGGGCCCCCCAGGGGGGCCCACAAAATCGGCGACCCCCAAAAAAGATGTCCCCCTCGAAAATATTTTAGACGTGTTTCGGCGTTTTATGAAATTCGAAGCCGTTCGCGAGAAATTCGAGATGGTACATATTTTAATCAACACCCTGTATAACCACTATACATGCAGTTTGAGCTGAGCTGTGTTGCCAGATCGAGGGTAAAAAGCCATCTCGTCCCCATATAAATCAATGTACATAGGCTGTCCCAAAACAACTGTCAGTAGGTCTGTATTTTAAAAACTATTAGACCTATCTAAATGCGGTTTGTGAGAGGTTATAGATCATACTAAAAGCTTTTCAATGAGCCCTAGTTGAGCTAATTTGGTTGAAAATTCGCCGAGTTACAGCAATTTTTAGGGGTTGTGTAAAAAATAACCCTACGAGATTTTTGAGCTTAAAATAACTCCATTTCTCAACTGAACAATTTCATCTTTGAGATTTGTTGGTACTTTTACAATTGAGGATAGCATACCTTTACAGTAATAGGTGATCATTGAAGACTATAATCACTCCTCATCTGAAGATTCAACATCCCGATCTTTTTCAAATCTGCATCAAGATAACGCGCGCCCGCACACCGCCAACATGACCAAGGAGCTTCCAGCGCAAGGACATTGCCGCCATCTCCCACCCCTCGTACAGTCCTGACCTCGCTCCATGCGACTTTTGGTTATTTCCTTCTTTGAAGAAGTTTTTACGTGGTAAGCGTAAGCGATTCAACACCCGCGAAGAAATTCAAAACGCTGTGCACGGATTTTTCCTGAGACTGCCTAGCGAGAAATTTCGGAAGACCTTCGTCGAGAAATGGCCCGAGCGCATTCAACGATGCATCGACTCAATGGCGACTATACTTCGAAAAAGATCTGGATGTTGAATCTTCAGATGAGGAGTGATTATAGTCTTCAATGATCACCTATTACTGTAAAGGTATGCTATTCTCAATTGTAAAAGTACCAACAAATCTCTAAGATGAAATTGTTAAGTTGAGAAATAAAGTTATTTTGAGCTCAAAAATCTCGTAGGGTTATTTTTTACGCACCCCCTAAAAATTGCTGTAACTCGGCGAATTTTCAACCAAATTAGCTCAACTAGGGCTCATTGAAAAGCTTTTAGTATGATCTACAACCTCCCACAAACCGCATTTCGATAAGTCTAATAGTTTTTAAAATACAGACCTACTGACAGTTGTTTTGGGACAGCCTTTGTAAAAGCATACGGCTTTTTCACCCCAATCTGGCAACACTGGAGATGAGGCATTCAACAAGTGGCAAACAATTAGAAAAAGAATTTCTCGTCAATTCATCATTTCTACACTTTTAAGACCAATTTTAATCACAAAAAAACACTTTTTACGAGTAATTTAATTTGAAAAAATGTCACTAGAAAGTCTAACATGGGGCAGTTTCAAGAGTTTGAAATTGTGTTATTTTTTTAAAGAATCTTATAGTACTTGTTGAGCTGAGAACAATGGTTTCTTTGATTTTTTTCTAAGGGTTTCGGTTTTGGAGAAATTCAAGTGTAAAGTTAAAAAAAAAAATCGTGTGCGTTGCGACGTCACTACTCGGAGTTCCCATTTAAAAGCAATGTAACTTGGGCCAAAATCTCATATCCGGAACAATGGGTGTTGCCGCCAATAGTCGGTACCATCATGCGTGTGCGACCGAATTCGCATTGCTCCTTTTCCCCCTCCCTTCTTCACCGCGCGCTAAAGAAAGTGCGTGTAGGTTAGCCAATCTGCGACCTTGACCGCGGTTGAAAAATCATCGCGATCTTTCGCTAGACAGCCCCTCCCCCCTTCCCTTCCCTCGCCCTGCTCCCGTTTGCATAGACTGATTGTCTTCTCCCAAAAAAAAAGCAAGCGCGTGCTACTCACTGACTTTTCTTCACTCACTCTCGTCTACGTGCGTTTACTGTGTGTTACTTGTTCGTGATTTTGGATTCTCACCGCTTCACCGTACCAGGATCAATAGTATTTAATATATTTTTCTTGCTTCCTTTTTCCCCCCCCCCTTGTCTTACTAATGCATTCGAATGTTCCTCCCCCGCATTTCTTTTCAGAATATGAATAATCCCCCATGATTTAGTCTCCTCCCTTTTCAGGCATGTGAGTAGGTTATCAGTATGTGAACTACAATTCGATTCCCTTTTATTTTATTAAGGTAAGCTTGATCATGACTTAATTGCTTTGTCTTTTCTTTTGCTCTGACACTTTCATTGCCATTTCCGTTGCTTTTGTTACGTGTTTAACCTGTGTAGGGATTGCCGTGTGCCCCCTCATTCGTTCCCTATCAGTTCGCCCCCCCCCTCCTGATTCCCATAGTCAGGTGGTCCTCTACCTCTCCCGAGCTTAAACATGGACCTCGCGGGCCGGATCTTCGTAAAAGCCCTATGGAATATATGTGAAAATCCAACTTTTCACCTTTTCACTTCTCATGAAAATTCTCGTTTTTAGGCCACTGTGAAGACTCCCGTCCCCACATTCCCTCAAAACCTAAAATCAACGTTTTTTCTGAACCCCCCCTTTTTTTTTGTTTCCCTATTCTACCTTCATACGTTTTAAAATTTTATCACGTTTTTTCGTATTTTATTACGTAGGGATTCATTGCTAGATTTATTTCTCGTAGTTTCCCCCTCACCCCTGACCCACGCCTTCTTGTGTGTCGTGTTTCAAATTTCCTTTTCTTTCTTTCAAACACGTAACAAAGAAAGTGTCAGAGCCCCCTTTTTTTGTCTTGATCAAGCCCCTGTTCCCCCCCCCCCCGTTTTTTGGATCGATATATCGATCTTCGATTTTTACTTGTACGTTCACTATGTCTGATACCTCTCACTGCCTGAGTTGTTTAAAATTTTGCTGAATAGAATATTCTCAACATTTTCTTTTCCCATTATCATTTTTCATGCTCATTCTGATTGCCATTGCTTTGGATTGTGCTTTGCTTTTCTTTTCTGTGCTCATCAATCTTGATTGCATCTCTCTTGTGCTCTACCGTGTCGTTATTTTCCGTGCTTGTTAAACTACGATTATGGTTGATAATCAAGGAACTAACCCTCCCCCTCCCCCTGGTGATAAAACTACTCGCCAGGCCGTCACAACGGCCCAAGGTTCTCAGGGTAGTACTATCGAAACCCAAACCTCAATCGATGTGGAAAGTCAGCTCCTACAACAGGAAAGATCTCGAATCTATGCCATGACTCAATCCATCCTCGATTCCTCCCACACTTGGAACGAGTCTAATATACATATGTTTCAAGGAAGATATGACAGACTGCTACGTTTAGAACAGCAGTTCAATGAAGTCCAAAAGGGCATCATGAAAGTCAATCTCTCCCTCTCCCAACAGGATCGTATCTCTGTAGAAAAGGTCCAATCTTCCTTTGACGGCGTGGTTGACGCGATTCAGATAAATTATTTTAAAAATAAGAATCTACGCCCTGTTCCCCCTGCTTCGCCCTCTAGTGACCCAGTCCCTGTGCCCCCCGTCCCAATTTTGAGTAATTCTCAGGTTAAATTACCTCAATTGGAATTGCCAAAATTCTCTGGCCATCTCCCTGAATGGACCAGTTTTTACAACAGATTTAAGGTCTCCATCCACGAATCTTCCCTTAAGCCTGTTGAAAAGTTTGTCTACTTGCTATCTGTCTTGTCAGGCGAACCTCTGGACTTAATTCGCACTTTAGAATTAACTGAGGCTAATTACCCTGTCGCTTGGGAACTGGTATGCAATCGTTACCAGAGTGAAAAGCGCCATGTTTTTTTCCATTTCGGCTGTTTTTTAGATCTGCCCGATGTCAAAAACAACAATGCTCTCCCCCCCTTCCTTGCCAAAATCCAGGAGCACGTATACGCTCTTGCTGCTCTCGATTATAAAGAAAAAGATTATGGCCCTCTTGTGGTCACAGTTTTGTGTCGAAAATTATCCGCACATCTTATGAGGCGGCTTGACGATAATCGCGCAGATGCTTCTAAATATCCCACTCTTACCGAATTAATCAGTTTTTTGAAGTCAGAGAGTGCGTTAATATTAGACAATCCACTCTCCTCCACCCCTCCCACCCCTAGTGGCAGTTTCAAGTCTAATACCAAAGTTTTACTTGCAAAAGTGCCTGACAACCGGGCCTCTGCTAAAATTCCACACGAAAAACGTCAAGCCTCCTCAAATAATTCCAAGTTCGCTTCAGCCTCACAAGTGGCAACGAATTCTCGCCCCACAGCGCGTGCCCCTCCCTCTTCCAACCCCCGCCCTAACAGTGCAGCATCTCCCCCCTCATCCGATACATCGAAAGCTTGTCGATGGTGCTATGGCGATCACAACACTTTTCGTTGTGAAAAATTCCTGAAAATGCCCGCTCAAGTACGAAGGCAGGCTATTTTTGACCGCGGACAGTGTTATAATTGCCTCGGATCTCATTCGGTGGAAAAATGTCCATCCACCAAAAATGTTTACAGTGTACTGGATCTCATCATACCCTGTTACACGTTGATAAAGAAACCAACCCACCCCCCTCCTCTAACCATGTTGCTGAAAATCAAAATTTTCACGTTAGCGATTCTAACCACTGCGCGACGGATACGATTAATTTGTTACCCACCGCACAAGTGGTTCTTCTCTCCTCCTCTGGTGAACAGATGGTGGCGCGTGTTCTTGTTGATTCATGTGCTCAGAATAGCTTCATCACAACTGAATGTGCACAGATATTGCGTTTAAAACCCTCACGGACCCTAGCTGCTGTTTCGGGCTTGTCTCAAAGCTCTGTTAGAGTCGACGGAACCGTAAAACTTGGTCTGGCAACCCGTTCAGGTCAAATTGTGTCCCATTCTTACTCTGCAATAGTTCTCAACAAATTGACAGGTTTAATGCCCCCTACTCCCGTCCCTAGCAACGTCCGAAAACAATTTTCTGCTCACTTTCTGGCTGACCCTGATTTTGATAAACCAGGCAAAATTGATGCTTTGCTCGGTGTTGATTTAATTCCTCAAATTCTCACCGGTCAAAGAGTTGACTTTGGTTCTGATTTTCCTATTGGATTAGGGACAGTTTTCGGTGTGGTGCTGATGGGTCCAACCCCATGCGTTTCCCTGTCCCCACCCCCCCCCCCCAATTCATGTGATAACTCTATTGACTGAATGTCATCCTCCTCTCTCTGAGCAATTAGAACGCTTTTGGCGCATCGAAGAGATGAGCCCCCCCTCTAAACTGACCCCTGAAGAAGAACACGCGGAAAACTGGTACAAAAAGACCACCGTGCAACAAGAAAATGGACGTTATTTAGTCCGACTGCCCTTTCGCCCTAAGCACAAACCTCTGGGCACTTCTCTTTTTCAATCGAAAAATCGTTTTCTTTCCTTAGAGCGACGTTTTTCAGGTGACTCAGCCTATCATGAATCATACAAACAGTTCATGGTCGATTACGAAGGGAAAGGATTCATGTCCCCCACCCCTCTCCCCCCTCCTAATTCTCCTCATTACGTCGTTCCTCATCATGGTGTCTTTAAAAAGAATGCCCCAAAGCCTAAGATGCGTGTTGTTTTCGACGCTTCTGCTCTTACGTCAAGCGGCCTTTCTTTAAACGACGTATTATTACCAGGCCCCAAGTTGCAAAACGACATAAGAGACGTTTTGATCAATTTTCGGCAACATACTGTTGTATTCTCCACTGACATTACTCAAATGTTTTTGCAAATTGATGTTCATAGGGATGATCGCCCATTTCAGACCATATTATGGCGCCCCTCTCCTGAAATGCCTTTACAATATTATTCCCTAAACACGGTGACCTTCGGAGTCACGTGCTCCCCCTTCCTCGCAATCCGCACAGTGCAACAGTGCGTGGAGGATCACGGGAAAAACTTCCCTGAAGCATCAAAAGTGCTCACAAACGACGTATATGTGGATGATATTGCCAGTGGTGCCGACACTATTGAAAAGGCTAAAAAATTAGTCAGTGATTGTCGTTCACTACTCGCTTTAGGAGGTTTCCACTTAGCAAAATGGACTTCCAGTCACCCTGAAATTCTTTCTGATCTTTCCCCTAATGACTTAGAAATCCCTTCTCTCGACGACCCTGATAACCCAAGATTTGCTATTTTAGGATTGCAATGGGTCCCTTCTCGTGATAGTTTCACTTATTCCATTAAAATTTCCTCGCAACCTCTGACAAAACGAGGGATTTAATCAATGATAGCAACAATTTTCGATCCCTGTGGTTGGATCGCACCGGTCGTTTTTGCAGCAAAATGTTTTATGCAAGATCTATGGCGCATCAAAGTTACTTGGGATGACGTTCTTCCTCATGACGTCACTCAACGCTGGGAAGAATTCGTCAGTCGCCTCCCCTCTCTTCAGGAACTTTTCATCCCTCGTAAATTGCATTTGTCCGACTCTCAGTACCAATTACATGGGTTTTGTGATGCTTCAGAGCTAGGTTACTCAGCTGTGCTCTATCTACGTTCAGCACCCCCTCCCCCCTCCCTTGCTAAAATCTCTCTGATTATTGCCAAGACTAGAGTTGCCCCCCTGCAACGAGTCTCCCTGCCCCGCCTTGAATTGTGCGGAGCCGTCTTACTAACCAATCTGATAAGTGCCTATCTACCTCAATTGCAAAAAACGTATTCCTTTGAAAAAATTGTTTGCTGGAGCGATTCCACCGTTGCACTACATTGGATAAAAATTCCTACTTATAGGCTGCAAACCTTTGTCGCTAACAGAGTCGCTACAATCCAAAATTTAAAGGTAGATGTCTCTTGGCGCCATGTTCGTTCAGAGGATAACCCCGCGGACCCCGCTTCCCGGGGCGTTCCTCCCTCTGACCTCCCCTCTCTCAAGTTATGGTGGCAAGGCCCGAAATGGCTTGCTCAACCATCGACCGAATGGCCCCCTCCCCCGCCATCTTTGTGTGAAAAAGAAATTCCTGAGCTTAAAGCAACTACGATGGCTTTACCTGTATTCACCCCTTCCCCACCCCCCGCCCTTTTGGTGAGTTCATCTTGGGACAAAGCTGTTCGCATTTTAGTTTATGTACTTAGATTTGTTGATCGTCTACGCAAACGCGAGACACCAAGGGACTCTCCCCACCTTCCGGAAATAAAAAAGGCCGAACTCAGACTTTTCAAAATTATACAGTCTGAGAGTTTTTCTGACGAATTCAATCGTCTAAAAAAAGGTCAACTTTGTTCATCACGCATTCAATCGCTTTCTCCTTTTGTTGATACAACCGGACTACTGCGCGTCGGCGGTCGACTTAAACATGCGGCGTTGCCAGATAGTTCTCGTCACCCTATTTTGTTATCATCTTCCCATACTTTGCTCCCATTGCTTGTTAAAAAATATCACACTGTTTATTTGCATGCAGGACCACAGCTTTTACAATCAACGCTTGCACAAAAATTCTGGATTCTGTCAGCTAGGAACTTAATTCGCAAATGTGTGCATGAATGCCTGATCTGCTTCCGAGTGAAACCCCGTAATCAAACTCCATTAATGGGTGATTTACCCTCCCCCCGTGTAAATCCCTCCCCCCCTTTTTCTAGCTCTGGAGTTGATTATGCCGGTCCTTTTAACTTCAAAATTCATCAGCTCAGATCCGCACGCATTGTACCAGCGTATCTTTGTATCTTTGTTTGCATGTGCACAAAAGCGGTGCATTTAGAAGTCGCTACTGATCTTACATCTCCTGCGTTCCTCGCTGCGTTACAATGCTTCGCCGCGCGACGCGGTTCCCCCTCCCATATTCATTGCGATTGCGGCTCAAATTTTAAAGGTGCCTCATCCACTCTCGCGAGAATTTTTGACATTGGAAACGAAGCTCTTCGAAAATTCTCCATTGAACGCAATGTGACGTTCCATTTTAACCCCCCTCCGCCCCTCATCAAGGTGGTTTATGGGAAAGTGCAGTCAAAAGCGCGAAATTTCACTTAACTCGCGTTATTGGCTCCCATACTCTGTACTTAGAGGAATTTCAAACCTTATGCTGCCGTGTGGAAGCGATGCTGAATTCCCGCCCTCTCACCCCCCTCAGCTCAGACCCAAATGACCTGAACCCTTTGACTCCTGGTCATTTTCTAATTGGTCGCCCTCTCTTGTCCCCCCTTGAAACTATTTATGATAATTCTGACATTCCTCGATTACATCGTTGGCGATTAATGTCAGCCTTGTTTCACACAATTTGGCGTCGCTGGCATACAGAATACGTGCATTCTTTGCAGCCGCGCGGCAAATGGACGCGTGAAACCCCCCCCTCTCAAACCTGGAACTTTAGTCTTAATTCAGGACCCCAATTCTCCCCCATTATCTTGGAAGCTTGGTCGAATCGTTGCAGTTTTTCCTGGCAGCGACCAGCAAGTCCGAGTAGCTCAAGTCAAAACTTCGACTGGTGAATACAAGAGACCTGCGCATAAACTTTACCCCCTCCCCGAAATTTCTTTATGACGCCAGCTGATCCCTTCCTTTTTATGTGTTACAGCTATGTCTTCCGACGAGTCTACCTGCTACCTTAGCCTCCAAGCGAGCGACGAAGAAAATTGCCCCTCCCCCCCTCCATTACCCTTGGATCAACCCCCTGTTGACCCACCCCTTCCCTCCCCCGTGCGCACGTTCCATTGCAATTGGTGCAATACTGCAGGGCACATAACGTTTAAATGTGCGTTGTTAACTTCTATCCCCCCTTCCGAGCGCGCCTTTGCGGTGACGCAACGGCATAAATGCAGGAATTGTTTAGGAACGCACGCCACTTCAAGATGCAAGTCCCCAAAGCGTTGCGCGATTTGCGGCCTCAAACACCACACCCTGCTACATGCTCCCCCCACCCCCGCCTTTTCTTCTCCTCAACGACCGCAACCACTTATGGCGAACCTGCAAGTTCAGAAACCACAGCCACTCATGGCCACCCCCCCTCCCACGCCTTTTTTTTCCAACCGCCCATCACCCGTTCCAGTGCCGTTGATGGCTAATATCCACCCATCTCTGCAGCACCTAGTCAAAAACCCTCCACCCAAACCCTTGAAATCAATCCTCAAGCGCCCAAGATCGTCAGCGGAAAATGCTTTTTCCCAAACTACGCCCATCCCCCCTCAATTCGCCCCTCCCATCTCATGGTGGAATGAATCCTCCTCTGATTCGGACCCAGATTTTCCTAGGTTCCATATGGTAGACTACAGAAAAACCCCGAAACCCACCCCCTCATCTACCCCCTCCGCTTCTAGCACTGCCCCTCCTCCCTCGCCTTCGAGTGTCTCCAATGAAGTTTCCTCCCCCCCTCCCTTCTCTTCTCTTGCGCAATTCCCCCCTCTACCTTCTCGTGCAGCAGCCTCTCTACGAGCACGAAAAACTAAGATTCCATCTCCCTACCCCACCTCTCGTCCAATCCCACTACCACCCCCTCCAGTACTATTCCAGTTGTAGAATCCCCAATTTTCGAAGTTATAATTCCCCGCGAATATGTTCCCACCCAGCGCCCTACGTCTCAGCGGCCCTCCGAGCGCATCCGTCTGCGCCAGGGTGGATACTTCCACATATTCCGGCAAACGACCCCCCGTGGAAGGGATGTTCCTAGCCGCCGATTCAGCTTAGTGCAATCCCTCATGGACCCTGCACCGCAGCCCCCACCCCCTTCATCACCCAAACCAGACCTGTAAACTCTTACAGTCTCGGTTCCTCCCCTCCCCCGCCTTAAAAGTGTAATCCCTTCCCACCCTCCCCAACACCCCTCCCCAGCCTTTTTGTGAGCCCTACTACGGCTTTGCTATGTTGTACTTGCTTATGTCTGTTCTATTTCTAAAGGTATGAAACTTGCTTTTTTTTATTACTCCTAATTTTTTCAAAATTTTCAGGTTTCATTTTGAATCCCTGAGGCTTCAAGGCCGGGGGTATGTTGCCGCCAATAGTCGGTACCATCATGCGTGTGCGACCGAATTCGCATTGCTCCTTTTCCCCCTCCCTTCTTCACCGCGCGCTAAAGAAAGTGCGTGTAGGTTAGCCAATCTGCGACCTTGACCGCGGTTGAAAAATCATCACGATCTTTCGCTAGACAGCCCCTCCCTCCTTCCCTTCCCTCGCCCTGCTCCCGTTTGCATAGACTGATTGTCTTCTCCCAAAAAAAAAGCAAGCGCGTGCTACTCACTGACTTTTCTTCACTCACTCTCGTCTACGTGCGTTTACTGTGTGTTACTTGTTCGTGATTTTGGATTCTCACCGCTTCACCGTACCAGGATCAATAGTATTTAATATATTTTTCTTGCTTCCTTTTTCCCCCCCCCTTGTCTTACTAATGCATTCGAATGTTCCTCCCCCCGCATTTCTTTTCAGAATATGAATAATCCCCCATGATTTAGTCTCCTCCCTTTTCAGGCATGTGAGTAGGTTATCAGCATGTGAACTACAATTCGATTCCCTTTTATTTTATTAAGGTAAGCTTGATCATGACTTAATTGCTTTGTCTTTTCTTTTGCTCTGACACTTTCATTGCCATTTCCGTTGCTTTTGTTACGTGTTTAACTTGTGTAGGGATTGCCGTGTGCCCCCTCATTCGTTCCCTATCAGTTCGCCCCCCCCTCCTGATTCCCATAGTCAGGTGGTCCTCTACCTCTCCCGAGCTTAAACAATGGGACTTAATTAGAAACCATAAAGGCATCTTTGTACTCAGCTCATCAATTATCTTCATTTTCTTCGTAATGAACACAACATTTCAGACCCTTGCAACAGCACCATTAGGCATAAAATATTGAAAACAAAGAGTAAACAAGAGTCGCAATTGTCTGGAAGGCCTGCGTGGTCAACGTAGATAAGGGATCGGAACGCGGACTGGCCTCTGATTGGCTGCAACGCGTGGAGCTAAAATGTCTTAGGGTATAGGGAAATGAACACGGGATTTTCGTTCCGGGACGTTTATCTCGAAACCTGTGCAAAATCGTCTCCACGCAATTTATGCGAGTCGATTTAGCAGAATTTTCCGAACAAATTGATAGGTCATAAGTGCCACTTTATTGCAAATTGGAAAAAAAAAAAAAAACTGTTTCAGTTGAAAACAAAGACATTATATCAAGTAGACCGTTTAGTCATGCACTCCACATCTCCGCCGTTAGCGTTAGGCGTGGCAAGTTTTTCGGAGCTCCATGATGGGCCGGCGAGATGGAGACTCGCTGAGTTGCCCCACGGTAGCGAAACGTTTGCTGGGAATGAATGGGGGAATCAGTAGCGGCTCGTGCAATCTGGCAACAGTGCTATTTTGCCATTTAAATCTGTGCTAAAAGATCGATTCTAGGTGAGGCACAGCGCCTCACCAAAGAATCGATTATTTTACATAGGTTTAAATGGAGGGAGTCCATTGTTGCCACATTGCACGAGCCGCCACTAGGGGGAATGCACTCCCGCGCTCGGTTTTTCCTAAATAACTCGTTTCAGGTCCATTTTTAGGCAAAATGTGTAAAGAATAAAGTTGTAGAGCATGAAATTTACGATTGAATTGCATAAAATGATATCCCGAAAAGGTTATTGCTAACCGGGAAAAACGCCTATCCGTCACAGATATTTCGCATAGCATACCGGCTGCGCAGTGCGCATGCGCAGTGTCGCCCGGCTGGGGCAACTCAAGTCAACGATGGCAGTTCGGCGCCGCATCTCTCCACCACTCATTACATGCGAATAAACAAAAGTTGCCACCGCGCGCGGGACTCTATATATGCACGGTCTACTTGATATAATGTCTTTGGTTGAAAAGTACGCACAATGGGGCTATTGCACACTTTTGCTATAAGCGATTTAATAGTCGATTATGGCGTAAAAACCTCAACAAATAACGATGGCGGCACTAAAAACTTCCAAACTCCACTCCTAAATTCAATAAACGCAGTTAGTTGCGCGAGCGTAATGGTGGCCGAAGGCACTAACAATGGGAGATTCCTATCTTAATTTCGTCAATCTTTCTATGCTGACAAGGATGATTCACAGAGTAATTAGTCATCAGAGTGATGATCCACATCCGATGAATGGTACCGCAACACCAAGTGACACCGGTGTCAAATGAAAGTTGTCTCTTATTGGTCACTTCTTGATGGAGTTTCAGAATTGTTAGATGGGAATCTCCCATTGTTAGTGCCTTCGGCCACCATTATACGCTCCCGCAAATAACTGCGTTTATTGAGTTTAGGAGTGGATTTTGGAAGTTTTTAGTGCCGCCATCGTTATTTGTTGAGGTTTTTACGCCATAATCGACTATTAAATCGCTTATAGCAAAAGTGTGGAATAGCCCCATAGTGTGATTACATGCTTGGCGTGTGTTAGAGCAGTGTTTGAGTAACTCGCTATTGTGAGTAATTTTCAACTGAAACAGTTTTTTTTTTCCAATTTGCAACAAAGTGGCAATAAATTGTTAGGCAATAAAGTGACACTTATGACCTAACAATTTGTTCGGAAAATTCTGCGAACTCGACTCGCATAAATTGCGTAGAGATGATTTTGCACAGGTTTCGAGATAAACGTCCCGGAACGAAAACCCCGTGTTAATTTCCCTATACCCTAAGACATTTTAGCTCCACGCGTTGCAGCCAATCAGAGGCCAGCCCGCGTTCCGATCCCTTATGTACGTTGACCACGCAGGCCTTCTATTCAATTGCGACTCTTGTATCCTCTTTGATTGAAAACGATGATTTTAGATGCCTATTTTTCATACTGATTCCTGGCCACATTTTTATCGATCTAAGACCATAGTGCTGCGTAGGTAGCAAGTTAAAACTAAGTACGCAGTCAAAGGCAGGTATATGTGACAACTAAATAAATATAAAAAGCGCCTTCAACAAGCATTGATGCAAAACGCCTTTTCCAATTGCTGCTCATTCAGTACCTATATTCGATTTATCCAAGCACGAGGAGGAATTGCAAAGAACCGATCATTCAGGGTGTCGCGCCGCGCGCGTGGAGTCGATTGACAGGCTGTCAATTAATAAATCCTGACGAGACAGAATCGCAGAAGTATAATAATACAGCTTTTGAAAACCGCGACAGTTCATGATCTTAAACGCTCAGAACTCGGATGATCGTCAATACAAATATAATATGAACTAAAAATCAAAATCGTAAAACTCGTAAAATCAAACTCTTCGCAGTTATTTCTGAGACCATATAGGAACGGGAAAAATGCTAATTTTGCAATATTGAAATATTGACATTTTCCATTTATCTATGTATAATCGTCGCGCAGACTGCCCCACACCGATGCTTTATCGATTTTAAATCACAGGTTTTACTGGCACATAGCACGGTAGCCAGATTGCAAGCAATGAGAGGAATCGCTTTTTAAAAAACAAGGAAACTCGTTTACTTGCGACAGTTTTCCTTGCGCGAAGTAAAGTTCTATTGCATGAAGGAGAATCACAGTCATAACAAGGAATATTTTACTTGCTTCAGCAAACATTTCCTTGGGTTAAAGGAATGTAGCCGCAGGCATTTTCCTTGGGTTAAAGGAATTTCCTCTTACAATTAGTCAATATTTCACTGTTACTGTTTATCATTACGCTGGCGCAAATTAAAGTGTTTATTGAGTTTGGGAGTTGATTTTGGAAGTTCTTAGTTCTGTCATCATCATCATTCTGTCATCATTAGTCATCATTAGATTCTGGAGAACAAACCTCCAAAACTAATGATGACAGAACGAAGAACTTCCAAAATCCACTCCCAAACTCAATATTTCACTGTTACTGTTCACCATTACGCTGGCGTAAATTAAAGTGTTTATTGAGTTTGGGAGTGGATTTTGGAAGTTCTTAGTTCTGTCATCATTAGTTTTGGAGGTTTGTACTCCAGAATCGACAATTAAACAGCTTATAGCAAAACTGTGCAACAACACCACTGTACTGAAAACAGAAGAAACTCCTTCAATGCCTCAAGCGGCAACCACCCTAACTTTTGAGTGGAGTTTTTTTTTTTTTTTTTTTTTTTTTTTTTTTTTTTTTTTTTTTTTTTTTTTATAATCACCCTGTATGCTTTAATTCATCGATTTGAGTGTTGCGGGTAGCCTACATTCAGGAGTTGCGTGACATTCTTTTTGTCCGCGATGGTATATTGTTGATGAAATATATCAACGAGCTTTAGCAATGGAGAAGATTTGTAGGACGTGTATTAAAACTTCAAGGAGGTAGCCATAATGGAAATCTATTATTGACGTTTTTCACACAGGCTCGGTTTGTTTGCCTCATATTTTTTAACCCTTACATTTTTTTGAAAAAAATTGTGATAAATACATTGGTAAAAACAAATAAATAAATAAATAAATAAATAAATAAATAAATAAATAAATAAATAAATAAATAAATAAATAAATAAATAAATAAATAAATAAATAAATAAATAAATAAATAAATAAATAAATAAATAAATAAATAAATAAATAAATAAATAAATAAATAAATAAATAAATAAATAAATAAATAAATAAATAAATAAATAAATAAATAAATAAATAAATAAATAAATAAATAAATAAATAAATAAATAAATAAATAAATAAACATAAATAAATTGGTTATAAACGTAACAAGTGCAAGAGTGGCTATCTTTAGATTTCTTGGCAACGTTGCAGTTCGTCCATTTAAACCCATGAAAAAGATCGAACGATAGGGTGTTCGGTGAACACCTTCGCATTCGACCTTCTATACGGGTTTAAATGGACACAATACAACTTTGCCAAGTTGCACGCTACGCCACTGACAGAAATCGATTAGTATAACTGTTTCTTCTGGAAGGATTTGCAAGATAAAGAAACTGACACATAACGCAGAAATAAGGAAAATTTTCTCACGTGGATAGACAGCTGTATTAGAATTCTGTGTCTAGATAGCCACAGTAAAACACTTGCACTTTCGTTTAAAACCCAATTTCCACTGGATCAATTACAATTTTTGATGTAAGGGCTTAAAAAAGTGAGTCAAACAAACCAAATTCAGATCGATCATGCCGACAAACTTTATGATAGAACTTGTAATATGTACATGGCCCCCTCTATCGCTATACACAGCAAAAAAAGATTGATAGAATTTACCATCCGCCCGGCTGATTTTGGAGTCTGCTAGCAAGTATGGTAAATTTTATTAAATTATGGTAAAATTTACCAACATGTTACCTTAATTTCCACTAGGTACGTTGCATTTACAATATGATGGTGAAATTTACCAAACTTGCTAGCAAGTGCGCCAAAATCAGCTGTATATATATGCAGATGGTAAATATAATTCTACTATTCTTTTTTCCGCGTTGCTCGTTGCGATGATAGAGTCCCTGTATGAGAGAGTTAAGACAAGAAGGGTAGTCATTTTCTGATTGGTCGATGAGTTTTAGGCTCTACGGACGCCGCCATTGGATGCGATTTTCCACTTTTGTTTACAATCGTAGTTGTTTACTAACAGTGTTTTGCGGATAAAGGGTTCATTTTCGAAGAATCTGTTAATTTTAATCATGATACACCTCTAGAATGTCTTTAAATCCCAAAAGAACCTTTCAAAGCGCAAATAGATGTCGATCAACAAAAGCAGTGAAAGATTACAGCGTTAGAAACTCAGCGGCACTGTAATCTTTGCGGTGGACCAAAACACAACAACGGCCCTCAAAATATAAACAAATGTGCAAACTTTTAAGAAATGTGCAAAATCGCATCCAATGGCGGCGCCCATTGGTTTCGCTTGTCTTGACGCTCTACATATAGGGACTTTAGTTGGTGACATCCTTTTTTGGCCGCGACGGTACCATTGACGAATATAGACTGTTTTAGTAGAGCGATATATCGTATACTTATCGATTGCCGTCCGAGAGCCTCTGGTTCCAAACAAACTCTGATTCAAATGCATTTTCCCCATAAGCGGATTTTTGAACGGAAATTTAGGGTATTAAATCAAACAGTTCATGTGACCTTTTAGCGATTATGAATTCCACGTCCTCGAAAATGCTTAATTTTGCCTGTTTCCACCCGTTAAACTGTCATAATCAACAAGATATTACAGATTAAACGATGCGTTTGGAGGTTGGAATCACCCAAATGTTATTGTTGTTGTTGTGGAATCGGCGGGATTTCGGGCGATTCTAACCTACAAACGCAACATTTAATCTGTAATATCTTATTGATTTCGGCAGTTTTGGTCAAGGAACCAGACATTATAAAGCATTTTCGAGGATGTAGAATTCATAATCGCAAAAAGGTCGCTTTGATTTAATATCCTAAATTTCCGTTCAAAAGTTCGCTTGTGTGGAAATCACATTGAACCAGAGTTTGTTTGGAACCAGAGGCCCTCGGACGGCGATCGATACGATACATCGCTCTACTAAAACAGTCTATTGTTGATGAAATATTGTTATAGAAATATTGACGAATATTGTTGATGAGATATTGTTATAGAAATATTGACGAATATTGTTGATAAAATAGTTTTATAGAAATACTAGTGGCCGGTGGCCGCTTCGCGGCCAAGCATCATTCCGTTTCGCGTGATTTTTGTTTATTCAAGCTAGACTTTGACTCGATATCATCCACTCCCTAACTCTGTTTGCTATTCGCCCATCTAATCTTGCTCCGAAGAACGAAATCTAAAAACTTACTCTATTATTCCTGAAATACTACACTACAGTGGTATTTTCTCATGTACACTAAAGGTTTAGAAAACAGGAGTCATCAATTGGAAGGGCATAAACAGCATAACCCCCGCCGCCACCCCCTTACATGAAACTTAAACATTTTAGGGTAGTCGTTCTCAAGAGGGCCCGATCCAAAACCGCCAATTTTTTTTTGACGCTCATGGAGACGCCGAAACCCCTAGAATGGCGCATTAGAATGCGTCATATTAGCGCATTAGAATGCGTCATATTAGCGCATGTGGATTACACGATTTAGAACTGTACAGAGAAAAGAAGGAAAGGAGAGAAAGAGACAGCGCGAGAGTGAGAAACCTGATACATTCACAATAAAATGAGAAGTTCGGGATAAGCGAACAAATATCCGCATGACCGAGATCACACACCTACAATAACCTTTCGTTGAACTGACATGTAAGAGTATAAGACATTGCGTTTCAGTAAATCAAAAATCTATGGAAGAGTGGAAGAGAAACTTAGCGCGGGAAAAGTATGCCTTTTTCAAACAGCCCTTTATTAACGACAATAATTTTTTGAAATAGGTTGGCTCGAAAATTCAAGCAAACTTCATCTAAGATTTTAATTTTTTAAGCTTATTGGACGTGGGGTCATATACTTATTATACACCCCCTATTATTTGGGGTCATTCTTTCAGCGCTTTTTGACTATCGATTTCGCAGCAAATTGCCGTTTTTTGGCTACTTTTTCAAAAATTCTTTGGCGCATTTGGTGTACGTTTTAGAGCTTTATTTGGCTTATCTTTTTTGGGAATTGGCGCTTTTAAATGGTCGCCTCCCCCCCCCCAAATGATGAAATTCCTACTTTTTAGAGTTGTTCCAGACCACTTCACGAAGCTCAAGTTAGTATGACCAGTGAACAACTGCTGGCAGCCGATTTTAGCGTGCGACGCGACGGGTCTATTGGACCCAGTTTCAGCATCTAAGGGCATCTCAAGTTCACCATAGAGTTTTATTGTGAAGTAAACGGTTAGGCAAAAATAACATCAATAAATGCACTCATCGGTCGCAATCGGTTGTGACAAAACTCGCATAGCGTTTCAAACTCTATCTCACCCACTCTCCCGTGCGACCTCCAATCCCGTGTATACCCACCTCTTTCTATAGCACTGGCGGCTCGTGGAGGTGAGGCGACGAAAATGAGAGAGGTACAGGATTTTTTTTGAAATCCTCTTCACATAAACTTTTTAGATAATTTTATGTTCCATTCATACTTTTTGGACTATTGAAAGAAAGGACGATGGAATAATAATTATTTAAACCTTTGTATGTTTTTTTTTAATTTTTTTTTTCTTTCTCAAACTTCAAAAAATGTGAGGTGATGGATCCCTGTCGCCTCACTTGCCTCACCTGGCGAGCCGCCACTGCTTTCTAGTGTCCTGATTCGTATACACAGGGCCTCGTATTACGGCATGTTAATAGCAAAATCGCATTAAAATTGAGGAATGCATTTCTGCCAACAAATATTTCACAAAAGATGTCTCTAAATACAGTTTTTTTTTTTTTTTTTTTTTTTTTTTTTTTTTTTTTTTTTTTTTTTTAAATTATAGTATAGCAGTACAACATGGGGGTTACGTGAGAGCAAGAAAGACAGTTTGTCTTTGTTTGGAACGCTCATCACCGAATGACGTCATCACCAAGTCATCACTAAAAGAACCGTCTATTTCGAAATATACGTCGTACTGGCCCACTAATATTACTGCACAGATTAAAAAATAACAGGTATATAATCAAATGAACCATAAAAAACTACTTACTCAAGGCTCAAGAGATCTATCGAAACTTTGTTTTCTTTTTTTTTTTTTTGTTTAAATCGGAAAAAACAGACCTTAAAAACAATATAACCTTGCCAAAACGCGAACTGAAACGAAAACAACTCAAATCGCCAACTTAAAAATGAAAAAATCTGCAACCATATTCTTGGTTCGTTAGTAAGTAGTATTCTTGGATGAATCACTTGCACATTTAAAGTAAAAACAACGCATTTACAACAGGAAGCCAATTATTTACTTAACTCAGTAATATTTGACAGTTTATTATTAATAAGAAAAATATAACCACCGTCTCAACTTATCAATATTAACCTTAATGTCCCTAATCATTTAGTTTCTTTATAAATTCTCGAAACCTAGCTCAAATTTGCAAGGTTATATTCGAGGTATCGAATCAATGCACCGATCTCATCAAGTCATCACTCGTTGACTGTAAATTTGCGTATGAAACATATGATAAATATCGAAGCCCTACACATCACGAAGCGATACAGCAACCGCGTCAAGCCATCATCAATCGAAAACTGTACAGTGCTGTCGTATATTTAACATAAAAGATACAAATTTTTTATTAAGTCGGAAGTGACTGTATGTTTCTCGACACAGCTAGCAGCACTGTGACTGTCCTATTGAGTATATCTACGAAAATACATGGATAAAAAGTTGAAGCTATACATCGATATTAGAATCGATATCATTAAGTCGCTATTAAAAAATGCGTCTACCCGAACGGTTCCTCCCGCGAGTAAAACATATGATGAACATCGCCATGGTAACGTCAAATCGTGCGATCGAATTAAAAAAAAAATTGTCAGAGCATCAAGTTTCTCGCTCACACGCGTACAAAATCGTATGCTCTTCCGCACGTATGCATTTAAAAAAGGACTACAAAATCTCGCTTCTCTCTCTCACCCTCGCAAAACGAACTGATTCGCATCCTTTTCGCACTCGCACAACTTTTTGAGAGAAAAGTTTTTAGCATTTTAAAAAGGGACGCGGGGCCCGTAAGGAAAAACTTATAATTTTCCCGAAGCATTGGAGCCGATCCCGATCGAACGGTACCAGGCCCCTCCCGAACGGTGTAACGGTTCTCCGGGAACTTAGCTTTATTCTTACAAATATAATATAAGAAGATACTCACTGCGGTCTCGCTCATGATGCTTGAAGGTCCCATGGTCGATCGAACGCGGGTGCGGCCAGGGAAGGAGCCGCACCCTTGGGTTTGCGGAAAAGTTCTTCGTTAACATTGTAGTCTTGGCGGCAAACTACAGTAACGTAAAAGTTAAAGTCTTGCTCTTTACACATTCGGTTACACATTAAATTGAACTGAAACAGAAGGACAGATAAACGGCGAATGAAACATTAACAAGTATACAAGACATATTCTGACTTCGTATATCGGACTCTGTGGCTAGACGTGTCGTGCAACTATAACATTGAAACTATTTTCAAGTCTCAAGGCCAGCCGCCAGTTTGACCGTTGGACTAGCCTAGAGCTCAAGATTTTTCAAAGAGTATATAAAACGGAAGGTATTTTTTTTTGTTTTTATTTTTTTTTTTTTTTTTTTTACCTTAAATAAAAAGTTGTCATATTTTCATCTTGAGTCTGAACGAAAGTGCAAGTGATTTAGAATGGCTAAATGGCTCCGGACACAAAATGTAAATATGTATAACTATTCAGGTGAAAACATTTTGCTTGTATCTGTTAAGTGTCAGTTTTTACCATCTCATAATAGGGCAGTCGCAAGGTTCTAATATATGTTGTGTTTTTTATAAAGAAAATTATAGTACTTAATGAGCTGAGAACGGCGGTGCCTTTGGATTGCTCATAAGTGCACCGGTTTTGGAGATACACACTTGTAAAATGGGTCTGTTGCAAACTTTTGCTACAGCAATGAAAAGTGTTTACTCCAATGTAAAATCGTCTGAAAAGTCCATTGGTGGCATTATAAAGTCATGAAATACAATATTAAACTCACAAGAGGCGTTTATTGAAATCCAAGATGGCGGCAAAATATTGAGGAATCTGAATGTATGCACCGTGATCATCCAAGGATTGCCAACTTTGACAACCTCACTGGAGGTAGAGGTTATGTGTTTGTTTACGTTGTGATTGATTGTGATATGGATATTGTCAGATTGGCTATCCTTGAATGTTCATGGTGCATGCATACAGATTGCTCGATATTTTGCCGCCATTTTGGATTTCATTAAACGCCTCTTGTGAGTTTATTATTGCATTTCATGGCTTTCTGATGTCACCATTGGACTTTTCAGGCGATTTTACATTAGATTGTACACTCTATAGCGCTGTAGCAAAAGTTTGCAACAAACCCATTGTCGGTGGCGGCTCGTGCAATTTGGCAACAACGTTTTCCCTCCGTTTGAATGTATGAAAAACAATCGATTGCAGGTGAAGCGCTGCTTCTCTATCGAATCGATTGTTTTATATAGAATCAAATAGAGAGGAAACATTGTTGCCAAATTGCACGAGCCGCCGCTGCCCATTGTAAAGAATCGTGTGCGTAGTGACGTCACTTCACGCAGTTCCCATTTAAAACAATGTATTTTGGGCCAAAATCTCATCTTCGGAACAATGGGACTTAATTAAAAGCCAAAGGCATTTTTGTTCTCAGCTCACCAAGTACTTTCATTTTCTTCAAGAAAAACACAACATGTCAGACCCTTACAACTGCCCCGTTAACAAAGTTAATTTAGAAACTATTGCGATGACGTAGGTCGTAGATGTCTGTCTGTATCATCCAGAGGGCCGATCATTTACTTCATCGTTAAACCGATCGATAAGACTGTCTATGAGTGATGCTATTGGTCGAAAATTGTAAAAATTGGCTGTTGCTATGGTAACCATCGTTATAGTGTCCGTTTTTTAAAGGTTACTTATGAGTAGCCTTTATAAAACGAGACTCTTAACGATGGTTACCATAGCAACAGCCAAGTTTTACAATTTTCGACCAATAGCATCACTCATAGACAGTCTTATCGATCGGTTTAACGATGAAGTAAATGATCGGCCCTCAGGCATAACTTTTGAACCAATTGTCCATATGCATCAAAAATTTGCAGAGAAGTTGGTTTTACCATCCTTCAGAGGAACTATTTTTGCTTTTTTCGAATTTTTAAACTTAGGGCAAGATATGGACGATAAAAGATTGCCGTTAAAATCAATCGTAAAATGGGTGAACATAGGGAAAATTTGAATGTTTCGAATATAGTGGTTTGAATTTTGATGGAAATTAATTTGCACAAATATTCTGAAACCAGCCTACTGTAAAATTAACTCCTTCAGGGGGTTCTGGGGGTCTTCCCCAAATTATTATAGGGAGTGTGTGGGGCTCCCCCAGAGTAGGTAATAAAAGGGATCTAGGGGGTCCCCCCCTGAATAAGTTTGATGTGAGAAAGTATTCGTGAGGTATTCCCTACAGGCCTTTACTCTACAGTTTATTTGTTCAATCGAGTAAAATCCTTCGAAAAGGAATAGTAAAGTCAATTTCTGTGTCCAGAGGCAGTCACTCCAAAATACTTGCTTCTTCATTTCAAAATAATTTTGAACAGATTAGTCGGAACTCTTAATTTCAGGTTAAAAAATTAGAAGCGAACTAACTGATGAGCCGCAGAATTGCACAAAACGACATAGAATTTGAATACCGAGTAAAAAAGTCTGAATGCATCTGATGTTCATGTGTCGGTTTCTTCATTGTCACTGCGGCGGCGCAACCAGGATCTCTTCCATCTCTCTCATTTCCCATTTGAATGTATACGTAAGAAAAGGACAGAAAGAGGGGGTTTTATCCCGTTGTCCATCCTAGTCTAACATACGTTTTTTAATGGAGAAAAGAGGGAGATGGAATGAAACTCGTTGCGTTACTGTTCATCGTTGAAATCCTTCCAGAAGACACGCAGTGATATCAATGTTTGTATGTCCAGATAGCCACTCGCAACGCAGACTCAAAATGACCCATTGAAGATGGATAGCTGCATATTTTCCGCGATTATGGACAAAATATCGCAAAACGCATGTGTTTATACATATATGCCATCTTTAATTCCCCGTAAACAATATTCCATGTTAATATTGAAAATCTACGAAAATGAGCTTATCATTCAGGGACCAAATAATGTTAGGTCCCGAGCATTGAATCGCGTGCATCTTGCATGCGGTTTCGACCAATCAGAGAGCTTACGCACGGTCACATGACTGTGCGTAAGTTACGCTCGGGACCTAACATTATTTGGTCCCAGTTTCTTAACATTGAAAATAGCCTTTAGTCTTTTTTGATGCAATAATTTTTTGACTTGTGGAGGTAAAAGCCTGGCCTCTTGTTTCGAACATACTACTCGTAGTATGTTCCTTGAACGGTGTGTTGCGGGAACTCAGAATGAAGGCGCTCAATGCTCACTTATCATATTTTCTTCACCCATGCATGATTAGGAAGCCAAATCAGCCAAATGAAGCTGAACTATGATTTTTAATGTGACTTTTTTCCTTGACGGAAAAATGCAAAATGAGCAAACGGTGGAAGGAAAGATAATAATAAAAAAGAGAAAAGGAAGATAATAAATTAATATCGATGTTTAGATCATAATTTAGGTATACAAATTACGCACACTTTAAAATATATTCGTGCTTAAAGAAGTGAAAAAGACACTCCTCTCTCACTGTATATCAATTCCCGGAAGTTTCGAAACATGAAAAATAATCAGACCGATTAATAAAAAGGCTTGAGATTACGAAAATATCCGTATTTTCTGGGGATTAAATGAACGATTTTGATTCTCAGACGTACGGAACGGCAATAAAACCAGATATGATATCTGTACAAAGACGCAGGTAGCGATGTTTAATCCAGAGCTGTCGTTTTCCGTATAATCACTCGCATGTTTTTCAATTCACCGATGATTCCACCGGTGGAGAAAAGATTACACATTACCCAAGTCAGTTTAGTGTATGCCTGTAATGTACGAAAATACTTGAATCTGTATAATATTTTCTCAACCGGTGGAGTCGTTGATGACTTCATAAAACTTATGGATATTTTAAATATAATTAACGGATTTTCCACCGATTGAGAAAAGATTACAAATTAGAGTATTTTCGAGCAGTACAGTCATGCACTGAACTGAAATGTGTAATCTTTTCCAGTGGCGTTCCGTCCATGCTACCTTTACAACCTAAGGTGTCGGTTGAAAAAGTGTAAGTGCCAGTATATATTTCATTTTCAAAAAGCTTTGAAAAATATCGAAGAGGGTCAAGAGAACTGCCAGTAGGGCGACACTCAGAAAAGATGAGAGACTGGCATAGACTCGCTCACTCGCTTGCATGACTAGCGTGACTGAGCGTGACAAAGCGTGACTAACCTGAGAGACGGTAGAGACGTCCTCTAATTCAGCTTTTCACACAATTTTGACCGTTCTTCGAAAAAATTAGTTGTTCGAAAACTTTTGACAATTTTTGACCGTCCAAAAATTATTTTTCTGACAAATTTTTGAGAACGTATTTTTTCCCTTAAAACGATTGTTTAGTAGAACATTTTGCACACAACGTTTTTACGTTTACGGTAACATTCATGGTTTTGTCACGGCACGCCACTGATCTTTCCTCAACCGGTAGCATCATCAGTGAATTGAAAAATGCGATTAATTATAGGCAAATCGGCAGCTCTGGACTTTCATCCAACAAAAGTCTCATTCAAATGTGGCCACGTAATTGTTTATTGAGTACTATAAAACTTGACTGTCTTGTTTATATCGTCAATTGGCGGTGGCCTCTGTATTTAAGTGTGACGCGATCAGTTGTGATTTCGAGGATTTAGTAAAAATAGATAACCAGGACAGCCAAGACCTCGTGACCTAAAATTTAAATATTCTTTGAACTTAGAGTGCGCATGTTTCAATCCTCTTTCCAAGTATTTAAAAATAAAATGAATATATTAGTGTATCAAAAGCAGAGGAAAACAGAGACCTAGCGCACCGTATGTTTCCCTTGTTAGAAAAGTGAGGCAAGTTTAGCGCGCACGATTTTGTTCGGGAGTCACCGGCTGCAACGATAAACATTGTCTACTGTTTAATGGTGAAGCTCAACGATAGGCTATGATTGGTCCGAGGTCCCGAAAATTTACTATGGCTTTGTTGGCGAATGCAAACCACGTTCTCATGAGTCAACGATCTCATCAGTAGGCGATAGTTGGCCGTTGTTCCGATGAGTTACAAACAAAATTGAGCTGGAAAAGTGGACACCTGTTGCAAATGTGCAGGGTCTCTATTTTTCTCTGATCAAAAGTGAGAAATCTGGATGCTTGATGAAGCGACCAAATTTGATTTCACATCGATGGCTCATAAAATACAAAAGAAACCCACGTATTTACAAAAAACCATTCTATTTATGATAAAAGCGCCAAATTAGGTGGATTTAACTTTTGGTGGACCAACTCAAAATCAGATTCGAATTGTTGTTAGAGTTAGACTATTTGAGCAAATCAAGCTAATTTTTTCTCTTTGAACAATTTATTGATGGGCATTAGTTTTTGCTTTTTGTTTTAAATTCGTTCTCTGTTAAAGTACTGGTATTTTTTATAGATAAAATTGGACTAGAAATTAAACAAAATTATACATAGTCATAAAAAAATACAGGCATACAAATTACACAAGCATGTTGGGTAATTTTGTTTGCAAGTTTTCGATTTGTTTTTCTTTTGTTTCTGTTTCTAAAATTAACTACATTTTCATGAGGTTTTTTTTCCTTTTTTAAGAATTTATAAAGCAGGGGTTTCATTTCTTAATTTACAGGGTATATTAAAAGACCTTAGAGTATTTTTTTAATCCCGTAAAATTTTGCATCATAACTAAAAAGAAATAAAGAAAATCACTAGAAGCTATCATATAGAACTCTTTGGGTTCAGAAATGAAATGAATCTAACGAGTTCCTGAAACCCTTGCAACTAAATAAGTAACAGAAAGGCTGGAATGGATGAGAGTGTTACTTTTTCATAATTTTTTTCTCATTTTCTACATTTACGAACACTGTTCCACTCCCTCTAAAAATGCTTAGTCTGGAGCTTTGCCCGGATTATAAATGTGAATAAAACTCTTACTTTTTTTTGTTTTTGTTTTTTTGTTTTTTTTTGTTTTTTTTTTTTTTTTTTTTTTTAGCAATGTAAACATTGAATTTTCGACCGCTTTAACCCCTTATAAGCGTCTCGATGTAAATTACGATACGATCATTAATTCATTATTAACCTCATTGAAAAAAAATAGATAGCAAACATACTTATAAGAAACACAACGACACGTGAACCCAACCAGTAAGGGATGTACATATTTTCCTTAGTGGCGTAGCGTGCAATTTGGCAACGTTGCAGTTCGTCCGTTTCAACCCATGGAAAATATCGAACTATTGGGTGTTCAGTGAACACCTTTGCATTCGACCTTTTACATGGGTTTAAATGCGGATACAGTAAAACGTTGCCAATGTTGCCATATTGCGCGCTACGCCACTGATTTTATACTTATTAGCTCATCACATTGCGATCGCAATAAAAACTGACAGAACTGACTAAAGATTAGCAGAATCACTTTAGTTTCAATTGAAATCTTTCTGTCTGCCAATTTATCGTATTATTTCTAGCGTTTGTTTACTTTAGAAGAAATCTTGATTTCTGTCACATATTGAGTTCATATTTAATACCGCAAGTCATATACGAGTAAACTGCTAGACTGCTTACTAGATCATAAAGAAACCTGATATTTCTCGATTGATCCGACTAAAATGAAGAATCTAGGTTTAAAGACAAGTATGAATTTGTCAAGTCAAGAGGAAACAACAAAGCCACTTCACATTTACAGTCTTTTGATATGGTAATTTAGTAATGATTTTTATTATTATTTATGTTTTTTATGTTTTCAGCCACTGAAAGTCACGGTGAATTTTTAACTGCGCATTCATAACTACGAGTGTTAACGCAAGGCCACGCATTAGAAAATTCATCAGAATGAATATCCTAAATTGAATTGGTACCTAAATAATTGTGTATAAGTAGGTACTGGAACTTACTTATAAAATACTATGACTTACAAAAAAAAGTCCCTTGCTCAATTTTTGATAGTTCAATTTTTCCAATGTTTTCAATAGAATTTTTGATTTTTCATAACGCAGCTAGTACTTTATTTTGTATCGTTCTGCTCAGTCCTTAAACACTGTATTGAAAAAAATGCTAACTTCAAGTATTTGGGTGAATTTAAGCTAGTGGGAGAAAAGAGAATTTTGAGCTGCCTGTCAGTCAAATCATCGTATTTTCATTCCAGGTTTGAGTTTTTGGATAGAAAAGGTTCATAAGTGCTGCGAAGAAATTCGAGAGAGTGTATGAATATACCCTGTTTTATAGTCAAAATGTCAGTCTGGTGCAGGGCTGCCGTTTTGCATATAATCAATGCTATTTTTCTATTCACCGATGATTCCACCGGTTGAGGAAAGATTACACAGTTCAGTTCAGTGTATGACAGTAATGCACGAAAATACTCTCATCTGTAATCTTTCCTTTATCGGTGGAAACTCCGTTGATTAATTAAAATATCCGCAAGTTTTTTAAAGTCATCGACGACTCCACCGGTTGAGAAAAGATTACAGATGCGAGTATTTTAGTTCACTACAGTCATGCACTGAACTGGACTGTGTAATCTTTTCTCAACCGGTGGAATCATCGGTGAATTGAAAAATAGCATTGATTATACGCAAAACGGCAGCCCTGGTCTGGTGACGTGTAATTTAGGGGAAGTTGATTGTCACCAAAAAAAAAAAAACCCAGGTCTCTTTTCAGCCTTGTATCATGTGATACCAAATTTGGACTGCATAATCTTTGAGAAATTATGGTTTTAATCAAATAGATTGAGCATTATATATTTTAATTTGAAGCTCAAATTGTGTAACTCCGTTTTTGGTCAGTCTGGTGACGCAGTGCATTTTCCTTCGTGGCCAAACTTCAGGTAGCCCTAGTGCCTCGTGGGCTCATTAGGAAAAATATTTGGAGTAGAAGGGGTACCAAGCCGGCATGTACTTGGTAAGTCATCATATTTCTTTTATTTTAGGCGAGATTTCACACGGAAAAAAACTACGGTGAAAATAACCATACAGATGCCTGATTTTGGAATCTGCTAGATGTTCTGGTAATGTTAACCAGAAGTATACTACGTTTTGACTAGGTACTAGGTGATGTCACCTGATTGCATGTCAAATTTACTCAAAGTATCGGTAAATGTGCCATTTTTCTGGTCAAGTTTACCATAACATCTAGCAGGTGCCAAAATCAGGTATCCGTATGGTTATTTTCACTAATCTTTTTTTCCCGTGCACTTTGTTTACTGATTTTTGGAGGGTCACACTTATTCACTGTCAGTCTGGTGATGGCTTTTTGTCTCGAAACGTGTGACAAAACATGTGCTCAAGAATGCTTTTCCAAAAGTTTTAAGTGCACTCTCAACCTTTCCCCGGCGAAAAATGAAACTGTCCGAAAAACGTCACAATTATAATTAAGATTATTTCCCGGAGCCGAAAAACGTCCTGGGAAAACCCAAAGTCTAACGCATGCAAATGGGCTAAGGTCTACATTGTTTCCGAAAAATACACGAGAGACGGACATCCGCCTTACTCAAACTGCACTGCAGGCCGATATTTTGACGTTCGCTTCGAAACCGAAACGACACACGTAGGAGTATTTGACCCGAAAACCTGGCCAAAAACGGAAAATTGAAAAGTCGTCCAAAAAAAAAACTATTGTTGGTTTTTGAGAGGTAAGTAACCGCTCTATTGCGTAATAGATGTGTCGGAACATCTACGTTTATCTACTGTTTAAGGGACAACATGGAACCGAGCGCTCGACGCACCGACGGTTGTTCACCGCTCAAAGCGCTGTTAATAATCAGTCAACATTTTCCATCAAGGACAAGCGTTGGAGCATCCAAACAATTCAGCGATCATGGACGTAGTTTTAGATGGTATGTGCTTCATATTGATGGCAAAAGTTTATTTTTCCGTGCATTTTTGACCCTTTTACATCTAATTTTAAATGGACATGAAAAAAATGTCTAATTTTAGGCTCTATCTTTTTTAAAAAAAAGGCAATTTTGAATACGTTCCGGGCAAAACCGGGCACAACCAAAACAAGAGGGTTAGAGTAGACCCTTTTAGGCAACTGCTCCAACAGTCAAAAATTGCAAGAAATTGCCCCTTTTTTTAAAAAAAAACATGTTGAAGTCAAGCCTTTTTTTATGAAATAAGCGTCAATAACTCGGCAAAAGAATGAGCTATCGACCTTTCGTTTGAGCCAAAATTCCTAATTTTTTACCCCTTTTCCAACCATAAACCGTTCAATAGGAGTTTTGAGTTTAAATTGGAAAATTAACCAAAAGCGATTTTCAAATATTCAAGAACACGCAAATATTTTTGGCCAGGTTTTTGGGGTAAATACTCCTACGTGCGACACTCGGATAATATTAGGCGGTTTTTTGGACGTTTTTAGGACCAAACCGGGAGATTCATTTTTTGCCGGATCCGCAATGTTCTGTTTCGTTATTGTACCATAAACTGGTGGAAAAAATTCGAGTCTGGTGACGTTCATCGCGCTGCTCAGTCTGATGACGTCATAGTATGGTTGGCAGACTGCGAAGAGGCAAAAAAGAAATGACGAGCCAGAGAAAACTATGAGAAAAGCAGAAATGATGAAACAATAGGAAAAAATGCTTGAGTACACATTTTGTCACATGTTTCGAGAGGGAAAAAAAACGTCACCAGACTGACAATGGCTTCAACTGTCCCTAAATACCACCACCAGATCATTTTCCATTGGTTGAGCACACAATGGATTCATTTAATGGGTCTGTTGCAAACTTTTGCTACAGCGCTATAGAGTGTGCTATCTAATGTAAAATCGCCTGAAAAGTTCAATGATGGCATCAGAAAGCAATGAAATGCAACAATAAACTCACAAAATGCGTTTAATGAAATCCAAGATGGCGGCAAAATATCGAGCAATCTGTATGCATGCACCACGAACATCCAAGGATAGCCAACCTCACAATATCCATCACAACCAATCACAACGTAAATAAACACATAACCTCTACCTGCAGTGAGGTTGTCAAAGTTGGCAATCCTTGGATGATCACGGTGCATACATTCAGATTCCTCGATATTTTGCCGCCATCTTGGATTTCGATAAACGCCTCTTGTGAGTTTAATATTGTATTTATTGACTTTATGATGCCACCAATGAACTTTTCAGGCGATTTTACATTGGAGTAAACACTTTTTATCGCTGTAGCAAAAGTTTGCAACAGACCCATAACAAATTGACAAAGTAACGACAGTTTGACCAAAAAAAGAAAAAAGTTGACAGCCTACGGATTTTTTAGGATATGATTTTCTCTCGGCGAAAAAAAGAATCACTAAATCGTCTGATATAATTCCTCTCTCAGATCACAGCTTGGCAACACCGTATAAATGTATAAATGAAATGTACCTTTGAAAATGTATGAATGATAAATTGATCAGTTTACTGTCTTATTTTTGACCACTTTTTGATGATCTTAGACCGTTGGTGCCGTGATGGGCACACTCCTTCAAAACTCATCCGTTTTTCAGCCATTTACACTATTTCGTAATATTCGGCAATTTCAATTCGGTTGGTATTGTCAGCGACGCACTATGGTCCGGAAGTCCGATTTAGGAAGACATTAGTTTGTATTGAAATCGCCCAATATCTTGAAAACGGCTCATCTGACATCAAAAATGGTTATTACAATAAAGTTAAAACGGTTCACGTTCTATCTTTTTTGTAATAACCAGTTTTGGTGTCAGATGAGCCGTTTTCAAGATATTGGGCGATTTCAATGCAAACTAATGTCTTCCTAAACCGGACTGCTGGACCATAGTGCGACGTTGCAAGGGTTGAAACGTCACTTTTGGAGCTTCAGTTTTATCCAGTAAGTACATCAACGAACACCAGCCAATGCTGCTTTCTGACTCCCCGCATCTTTATTATTGAATGTACCAGAGCTGCCATTTTGCATACAATCAATGGTATTTTTCTATTCACCGATGATTCCACCGGTTGAGAAAAGATTACACAGTTCAGTTCAGTGGACGACGGTAATGCATTCAAAAATTCGCATCTGTAACCTTTTCTCAATCGGTACAATCACACCGTTAAATTATTAAACTGACGGCAACTTTTTTTACATGAACCGACGACTCCCCACTGGCTGATAAAAGATTACATTGCGAGTATTTTCGTGCATTGCAGTCATATACTGAACTGAACTGTGTAATCTTTTTCTCAACCGGTGGAATCATCGGTGAATTAAAAAATGTCATTGATTACATGCAAAACGGCAGCACTGCGGAATGTACAACAGTGCAACCAGAAATCAATTTTGACGGGTGACAAGGGGTGCACCCCTGGGGGGGGCGGAGTTTCCCAAATCTTTGAGGGTCTATAGGGAAGGAGTTGACCAATTTTTTTTTCGGTGGGCAAAACACGTGCAATGGTCTGAGATCTTCGAAATTAAGCAGCCAAAAATCATAAAATAATCTCATCAGCATATCATTTATAAACTTTCAAGGCCAATTTCACTTAGAGACTCTTAACAAGTAAAACTCAAGGGTCATTTCAGGTTAACTGTCCTACCCGCGTCACATTTCAAAATATTTGCTTTATTCTCAAACGTTGATTTTTTCATGTTCAAGCAATGGAAAGGGTAAGAGGTCCGACAATTGTCACTCTTTTCTTCGATGAAAAGTTGAATATGTCAAGTTTTAAAACGAAAAAAAAAAAAAATAGTTTAAGATTGTGACGGGTGGGACACTTAACCTGGAATGACCCTCAAAGAGTGTCACTGGAAAGTTTTAAATTAAGCTTGAATGGTCTAAAACGATGATTTTTGATTACTTTTTTTCACTGATTTTTTGTCTTTTTTTTTTTTCGATCGTAGATCATAGCGTTACCCACGCTGCACTGTCGTTCGAAGTATGACATTTCTCGGATATGATTTCATGGATAAAAATTATGATTTAGAACAAAGGTAGAAAAAGGTAAAGTATCGATAATCGTAAGCATGAATATTAATTTTGTATCTTAGGATAAGTTGTGTTACATTTTTATCGCAAAAAGATATCGACAATTAAACTTTTCTAAAACAAAAAAGTCCAAATTTTCATGTCCAAAAAATTTCATGTTTTATAATCCACTGTGTGCCATTCCATTAAAATTTGTCATACCCCAACCTAATTTTTATTTGACAGGCGTTTGTTTATTACTCCAATGGTGAGAGAAGAGTAGGGTGTAAGACCAACTGCGGGTGAGAAAAGGCTGTTGAAAGGAGGGGGGGTGGGGGTGAGCGACGTAGATACCTGAAGGCTAATAAGTGAACGAGCGGTACATGGCATGATGAAAAATTTACCTTTTCCACGTAATTAAAGTTTCTTTCTAAACGGAACCGCGCGCTTTGATAAATAGAAAGGCAGATGAAAGGCAAAATGAGAGTCGTTTTGTGTAATTATTAACACGACCTACGCTGCGGTACACGACACAATGCCAAACCACTGTGTTGTCTGATTGAACACATTTATGTTAAACACAGGTCAGAAAATAACACATTTAGGGTCTTCTAAAGTAAATGGGGCAGTTGCAAGGGTCTGAAATGTTGTGTTTTTTATAAAGGAAATGAAAGTACTTGATGAGCTGAGGACAAAGATGCCTTTGGTTTCTAATTAAGTCCCATTGCTCCGAAGATGAGATTCTGGCGCAAAATACATTATTTTAAATGGAGATTCCGCGTAGTGACGTCACTACACACACGTTTTTTTACAACTTTACACGTGTGTAACTGCAAAACCGGGACACTTTCGAAAAAACCAAAGGCACCATTGTTTTCAGCTCATCAAAAACTACTATTTTCTTTATAAAAAACACAACATTTCAGACCCTTGCAACTGCCCCATTAGATAATTGATAAACTGTGGGGAATACCCCAACCCCGTGATCATTTTCTCACATCAAACTTAATCTGGGGGGACCCCTAGACTCCTCTTTATTACTTTGGGGTTTCCCCCAGCCCAGGTGTCAGGCCCCTTTTGTTACTCTGGCGGGGAATCCGGAAATACCCCATACCAAGGCTCTAGAGGTACCGGTCTAGAATTCAACCATTTACTGCATCCATGCAAAAAAGATTACGAATAGCAGCACTTTTTAATATACATAGATATACTACATCATAGAATAATGTAATCTTTTTTGCATGGATGCATCAAATGGTTGAATTCTAGAACGCTACGACCAGATTAGAGAAGTATGCTTATCTGACTTCGCGCCACAAATTCAGTGGCGCGCAGTTCAAAATCACTGCAGGCAAGATGGCCGACAAAAGCAGAAACTTATACGCTTTGCATAAAACATTGGGTTGTTTTCAGATTTCCTGCAGAGGGCAGCGGCAGCCCAATGTTTTCTGCAAAGAGTATACGTTTTCTGCTTTTGTCGGCCATCTTGCCTGCAGTGATTTTGAACTGCGCGCCACTGGATTTGTGGCGCGAAGTCAGCAGATGAGCATAGCTCTTTAGTCTATGACCTTCACCCCAAACCCCATTTTAAGGGGTTAATTTTACAGTCGGTTGGTTGCAGAATGCTTTTGAAAATTTGCATCAAAATTCAAACAGCTGTATTTGAATTATTCCAATCTGTCCACATATGTTGACCCATTCTTTCTTTGATTTTAGTGGAAACCTTCTACCCTCCATATCTTGCTTAAAATTTGAAATTTCGAAAAAACAAAACAAAAAACAGGTCTCTCTGGGAAATGTTAAAAACAACTTCTATGCAAAATTTGGATGCATTTGGACCAATGGCTCAAAAATTATGCAGGGATGCAGACAGACAAACATACATCAGTGTAATTTCAATACGTGTTAAATTTTTGACTTTGTTAGTTGTGAGAAAGTAAAAAAGAAAAAAAAAGGTTGACGTTTCGAACACTACAATTGAATTTGAATATATTGTTCAAAGCAAATCTTGAAAAGCTTTTGAACGAAGTAACAAAACAAAACAAAAAAACACTATATATCTTTAAATGAAACTGTAAAAGAAACAGGGACGGTGGGAAGTTTCGAAACTTTACAAATTAATGTTCGACCGCAAATAAACACACACAAAAGAAGACGGGTGTGTTTATTTGCAATTGAAAATAAATGTCTGTAAGCTTTCAAACCGTCCGCCCACCGCGCTGTTCCTGCTTTTTTCCCAGCTTCATTTCCATAAAGTGTTTTTTATTTGTCTTGCAAATTGGTGGCTGAAAACGTTGTTCCATCTCAAAACAACTAATACTGTTAAAGAGAAAAGGGGAAAAAATTGATATTTTCAAGAATCGATTCTTTCGGACCGATTCGATGTTTGAGTCGAATCAATTTTCTTCCAGAGAGAATCAACATGATCAATTTACTAAATCAATATTTTGGCTTGAATCAGAATCACTACACGACGCACATTGGATGGAAGTGTAGATTTTTTTCGGACAAGAAAAGTTTCCATATTTTTGGACAAGTAAAATTTTGATTTTTTGGCGCAGAAACGTTTTAAAATCGTTATTAGCTTTCTAAAAACAACGAATTCGGTCTTTTTTAAGAAATAAAATTAAAAATCGAACTAATTGTCTAATTATTGATTCATTTATTGCTCATTATCTCTATATTTTTTTTAAAGAAATGATGTCCTAGAAATTCCATTCTTTGACCCATTGTGCGAGATGGGAGGTGCAGGCGCGGATTATAGTGAGGGATGAACTTCTGATGGTCTCGCATTTATTAAACTGTCTCACAGAGTTATGTACCTACCTAAATTTACTTGAATTTGGCGCCTAATGTTACTTGAAAATGTCAGGGTTAAAATTTTGAATTTCACACGCAAAAAGAGACCCCAGAGTTCAAATTTTCATGTCGCTTGATTCACAACAGAACTGTTGTAATTTCAAAATAAAAAACAAAAAACAAAAAAAAAAACCGGTAACTCTTCAAACCTTTATAAGGATTTAACTCTGAAAGAGGACATTTTCGGACCTATGTTAATCTATATGATAACCATACATATTTAAAAGATGTCTGTACGCATCAAAGAACATTCATGATTCTAGACTAAAATAAGCTAATGCATTTTATTTAATGGATTTTGAGAAACGAACATGCAGCATTGCAGCAGTGTAGCAATAATAGGATCGCCATGCTGAATTAGTTTCATTTTTTTCATTATTTTCGATTCATATTATTTCAAATGATACATTTAATGTATTTAGCGGAAAGCTCTTACTTTTATTTCAGGTCTGGGACAAGGAAGACGAGGCATTCTCTTAAATTTTATATTTCTATCAAAACTGGAAGGAGGTTACATACAGCAAATAAACGAAACATTTTTCCAAAAACATGTTCGTCTCGAAATGGCCGTTAAAATATTCAGAGGTTGGTTTGAAAAAAAAAAAAAAAAAAATAGAATTCTGAAAATTTTTGAACGGTTGTTCTGACTTTTGCCAACTCAACCATTTTGCTTTAACTGAACGGTCAATGTAATTTTAGCACTTAAAAATGTTTTATTCAAAGGGCTTGCGGAACTAAGGTAGCTGCCATAAAAATGTCATGAAAAGAGCAAAAAGTGATTGAATTTTCAGTTAAGAATGCGTAAACTTTTGAAGATTGGATCCTGTAATAGGTAAGTAAAAAGAAAAAAGTAAATATTGATAAGTATGTACGGATAAGTAAAAAATGCGACAAAAAGGGCAATGTGATTGAATTTTCAATTTAGAGCGCGTAAAATTTGGACGATTTGTTCCTGTATTAGGTCACCTCAAAAGGTGACAATTTGTGCAATTCGACAAGGTACCTAATCAATTTGAGATTTGTTCACGTTTTCCTTACCTGCAGGAAAAACAGAGAAACTTTCAGAACGTCACAAGGAACTGAACACGATCAACAAGTATGAAGTTTCAAACTGAAACTGGCGACTGGTCTTAAATCCAGCTGGTGACGATAAGTCGTGCAACAAGCGGCGCGTCTAAAGTAAATAATGACTAAAAGTTTTTATCTTATCTTATCTTGGTCTTTACGGTTGTGATTTCGGCTCCTCGTGTCGCTTATTGTTTAGAGCTTCTTGTATTTGATACTCGGATATATACTATGTATATGAGGTCAACTTATAGCCCTCGGATTGATCAATGATCGATGATCGATCACCCAATAGTCCAACTATACCTTACTACCTCTACAGTGCAACGTATATCATTCCGATCCCGTGACAAGAAAAATAAGGCAGGAAAAGACAAGGATCGAAAATTAAACAAATCGAACATCGAACATGAAAAATCTATCGCGTATTATCCAGTATCGTAACTACAAATCATTCTATCTCTCTTTTTACTCATCAGAATGTACAGGTAGAAAAAGGATAGGAAGAGGGGATTGATCTCCCTTTCCTATCATTTTCTAACTTACACATTTTAATGGACAAAGTGAGAGAAAGGTAATTTCTAGTTACGCCACTGGTATTATCATCGATCAACTTGAGACTCAAGAGGTTGTTTACTATCAAGTATGTAATGTTATTTATGTAGAGCAGACTTGCATCGAAGTGAAATGCAGAGTGTGCACCCGCACTATGGTCCAAAATCGTAAAAAAAAGTGGCCAACAATCCGTGCAAAAATGTCACAAGAAATTATCGTTTTCGATAGCGTTAAGCTTGATTTTCAAACTTTCCAGTGACATTTCTAGGTTTAAATTTCTTTGCTAAAAGTGTTCCTCGTTATTGAAACTGTTCTTGAAAGTTTATGAATGATGAATTTATGATTTTACTCTCTGATTTTTGGCCACTGTTTGATGATCTCAGATCTAAGTGCGTCGTACAGTAGTCAAGATCTATGCCATCTATTGGACATTCGAAACATTTAGGGCGCAATTTAGACACTTTTTCTAGAATTGTATCTACTTGACTTTGACTTGCAATAAAAATGAGAAGTGCTGAATTTAACTTTTTTCAGATTTAAAAGTATGGATAAAACTTAGAAACTGCTAGTTTTACCATACTTAAAACAGATAACTTGACACATCACGGAGGTAATCGAAAAAGAGGTAAAAAATGGCGATGAGTTTACTTTAAAATCCTGAAATCCACTCTCAGAATCGGACTTATTGGCGGAGAAACGCAGGTGTATATTGGGAGATTTCTATCTAAATTGAGACATATCTATCTCTATGTTTCCGTGGAAAAAAAGAGGTAATAGACAGGACCCTGATAAAAGGTTTTCATTGGTGACCAATAAAACGGTTCCAATTCTCCAGTGACCAATGAATTTTTCATTGGTGACCAATGTAATTTCATTGGTCACCAATGTAATTTCATTGGTCACCAATGAAAAATTCATTGGTCACTGGAGAATTGGAACCGTTTTATTGGTCACCAATGAAAAACTTTTACCAGAGGGAATCTCCCATGATATACCTGCGTTGAGCTGCCATTACAAACTTGCCGTTACAGCAGTTACGTGCAGAGTTTATTACTGAGTTTTCGACTTTCTCAGAGTGATTTTCTGGTTTCGCTGGTTTTTACATCACATTGGTCTATTCATTTGCTTACAGCAAAAGTTTGCAAGAGCCCCATTTGGACTTTGAGACCATTCGATGTAGTCGCGGATCAAAGTTATACTTTGATGCATAGCCGTAGCCAAGATATTGTCTATCTCTCTCTTACCCCATTTAAATGCATGTATTAGAAAAGGATGGATACAGGGGCTGTCACGTGACTTCAGCCCCTGTTTTTATCCTTTTCTATCACATGCTTCCAAATGGGGTAAGACAGAGATAGACAATATCCTGGCTACGGCTATGCTTTGATGGTATGGCAAAGCGCGACAGGAGTGCATCGGCACAGGATTTAGGGGGTAACCATGCATATTTTATCTTCAATGACATACATATATACAGCTCTGCAGACTGGAATCCCGACTTTGTGAAAGCTCGTTCTGTGGAAAAAGACAAAGGTTAATGTCTGGGGGGGGGGACGCTTTTTCAAAAGCCGGGAGGATTGACCGGTGACTTTCCGAGTGCACCTCAGTCAGAGTCACGTCTCGACTCATGTGGCGTAAGTTTGTGAAAGTCCCGAATGTTGCCGCATCGAGCGCCAGCGGAGAGCGACGAAAAACGAAGCGCAAATCGGAGAAAAGTCGACTGACGCGTGAATCGCGTGCCTGATAACGCAACGTCAACTCAATCCCGGTCTCTTTTCGTCTGTGTTGTTGCCAGATTATAGGCAGGCAGCCAATAAATAAATAGGTGAATGACTAGATAAATAGATAGACATGTAGATAAATAAATAAATAAGTAAACGAGACAGAAAATGGGAACTAAGCCAAGAAGGGGACAAAAAAAAACCCGAAACGTTTCGACCAAACTCATAATCTTCATCAGTTGGATATAAAAAACACACACACACACACAAAAACAAGATTATAGGCAGCCAATAAATAAATAGGTGAATTAATAGATAAATAGATAGACATGTAGATAAATAAATAAATAGGTAAACGAGACAGAAAATGGGAACTAAGCCAAGAAGAAGGGGACAAAAAAACCCGAAACGTTTCGACCGAACTCATAATCTTCATCAGTTGGATATAAAAAAACACACACACACACACACACACACACAAAACAAAAACAAAAACAAAAGCAAAAAAAAAAGATCTTAATCGCACTCTAATGTGATTTGGATCTGACTCACATTTTCTTGTTTGGTTTTTTTGTTTTTGTTTTTTTATAACCGACTGATGAAAGATTGTGTGTTTATAATCGAAACGTTTGGGGGTTAAGAAACCTTCTTGGCTTCGTTCCCATTTTTGTCACGTTCATATAGGTTTTTGGCCAATTTAGTTTTTAATTTTCTTGTAAATAGATAAATAAATAAAAAGATAGATAAAGAAAGAAAGAAAGACAGAAAGAAAGAAAGAAAGAAATAAATGGATAAATCGATTGATAGATACGAGAATATTAAAACTAAAGTGGCCAAATAACTATAAAATGAGACGGGAAAATGGGAATTAAGCCAGAAGGAAATTAAAGCCCCGAAATGTTTCGATCTAAATTGACAAATTCATTGATAAATAGATAGATATACATAAATAAATAAAAACATAATCACTTGATTCAGTTTTGATTCCAGATAAGCGATTGAAATCAACTGATTTTCGGACGTATTTGACAACTATGCTCGCCAGAAGTCACGAGGCAGAGTCCAATTTTTCAAAGGCGCGTGGTGTGGCGCGTGGGAGGGGGGGGGGGAGGCAGCGCTACCTATTTATAGCGTGACGCATTTCTGCGTTCGAGTGCAATAAATGCATTCACCGATCAACCGTCATCATTCATGATTCATCGCCATCAGGAATCGATACCCAATTTTAATCTCCAAGTGTGCTTTTTGCTCCGAATAGGACAGTTGCACTTTTTTGCTACTATCAGCGATTTATATCCTAGTCGATTGGGGTGCAAAAATCTCCAAAATTAACGATGGCAGCACTAGAAACTTCCGAAATCCACTTCTAAACTCAATAAACGATTTCATTTGAGCGAGCGTAATGGTGGCGTAGGGCGTAGTTAGTAATGGAAGATTCTTGTCTATAAATTAAAACTGTAGCCAGTGGCGTCGCGTGCAATTTGGCAACAATGTATTCTATCCATTCAAACTCATGTAAAAGATCGAACTCAGGGGGTGTACAGTGCACGAGGAAAATTCGATATATTTAATGAGTTTAAATGGAGCAGTTCCATTGTTGCCAGATGGCACGCGACGCCACTGACTGTAGCTCCACCAAGAAGTGACCAATAAGAGACGATACTTTCCTTTGAAACCGGTGTCACCAGGTGTCACGGTACCATTCACCGGATGTGGATCACTACTCTGACGTCTATAATTAATCTGTGAATCATCCTTGTCTGCTTTATTATTACCCTACACAACCATTACTTTCGCACCAATAAAAGGTTTTTATTGAATTCAGGTATAAATTTTCACGTTATAACGTACAAAATTAAAGTAAAAAATGACGTAACAATTATAACGTTTTTAGTGCTGCCATCGTTATTTTTGAAGGTTTTTACACTAGAAGCGACAGTTAAAGAGCTTATAGCAAACGTGTGTAACAGTCAGTGGCGTCGCGTGCGATCTGGCAACAATGCAACTGCTCCATTCAAACTCATTAAATACATCGAATTTTCCTTGTGCACTGTGCACCCCCTGAATTCGATCTTTTACATGAGTTTAAATGGATAGAATACATTGTTGCCAAATCGCACGCGACGCCACTGGTAACAGTCCCATTATCTGAACGATCCAAAAAATAAACAAGCATTGAAATTGAATAGACAGCCAGCATGGTCAATGCAGATAACAGCGGATATGAAAGGATGGAGGCCAATGATTGACTGATGAGCCCGGGTCTAAACCAGTCGCGTAGCGTGCCATTTGGCAACGTTGGAGTTCATCCGTTTAAACCCATGAAAAATATCGCGCTTTTATGTGTTCGGAGAGCACCTTTGCATTCGACCTTTCACATGGGTTAAAATGGACGCAGTATAACGTTGCCAAATGGCATGCTACGCCACTATGTTCTAACACAGAAAAAACTGAAAAATCGCTTCGGTATAGCGCCGATAGAAACCTTTGGTAGAAAAATTGACTTAGCCAACAATATATCCTTAGTTATGCGTATAAAACCATTGTTTCATCGGTGAAAAATAAAAGATTTAGTCCCTCAAGTGATTTGATTGCTATACCCAAGCGTTTTTTCTTTGCACGGAACTTAACCCTTTCATACCTATAGTGTGCATTTCAATATGTCAATGTACTTACATCTGAATAACGAAAATTCTTAAGAGGAAAATAAAAATATGATATGCATATCGTTTTTTATGAGAAAATTGTGCCCAGATCAGCTATATGATAGCCAAAAATCCGTTCCTGAAAAAAAAGTTTTTTCAGGTTAGAAAGGGTTAAGATGGAACTGTCGGGGCCATTTTTTTCGATAATTGTTCAAACTTATATTCTATTCAAAACCCGTTTTGAATCTATTCAACAAAAAGTTTCTATAAAAATGACAGGTGTTTAAAAAAAGCGCAAGGTATGGGTTCGAAACATGGAATTTTTTGGACATGATTATACTCATAAAATCAAGATTATGCAGTGACGAAGCGTGCGATCTGGCAACGTTGCATTTGGCTCATTAAAACCCATGAAAAATATCGAATGATCTAGGAATCGCCGATGACCAGTAGATTCGACCTTTTTTATGGGTTCAAATGGACAAACTTCCATGTTGCCAAATAGATTATGAACAATAAATGACGCGAGACAACTTAAAAATGTGTGAAATATTCGTTGTAGCAAGAGCCTAAAATTTGTAATATAACTTGGTTTTTGCTAAAGAATAATACCATTAAATCGATTTAAAAACAAAAAGCACAACAACGTTTCATGTCCGAAAAAAATCAATGTTCCGATCAGTGGCGTCGCGTGCACTTTGGCAACAATGTATTCTATCCATTTAAACTCATGTAAACGATCGAATTCAGGGGGGGCACAGTGCACAAGGAAAATACGATATATTTAATGAGTTTAAATGGAGCAGTTGCATTGTTGCCGGATGGCACGCGACGCTACTGGTTCCGATCCAGTAGTATGAGGCAAAGGATCGATCGAACAAACTGCCGTATCAGTTTTTGACAGCAGTTACTCAAGCGCCTTCAATTTCTGATGCAAGCAATAGTACCTACTTCTATGTAGGTATTGTTACCATTCCCCTTTCTTTGAAGGAGCTGTGTTATGAGCATTTGTATGTATTTTCAGCAGTAGATTGCATTACCGACCCAGACTGTGTCACATAGACGGTTTTAGTGATGACATTATTCGGCAAAAAAGTTTGTTGAGCTTTTCAAACTATCTCTCTCACTCTCAAGGTGTCCCTACAAGGGGTACCTACTGTTATCTCACTTTCATCGCTAAAATCGTTTACAAGTAAATATATTTTTGGTGATTTTTTTTTTTTTTCTGGAAGAAGTTTACGAGTTATTTCACCGAGAGAAGCTTTTTTTTAATCCAAGGGTGTATTTCGTTTGTGTTGAAGAAACTGCACAGTGAAATATTGACTAAGGGGGAATTCCTTTAACCCAAGGAAAATGTCTGCAGCTACGAATAAAAGATTCCTTGTTGTGACAGTGATTCTTCTTCACGCAATCAGAAAATTTCTTCGCGCAAAGAACAATGTGGCATTAAATAAACGCGTTTCCTTGATTTTAAAGATACTTGAATTATTCCAATTTTACCTATTTCAACCCATTTTACCATTGATTTTAACGGAAACCTTTTTTTCCCCCCTGACTAATCTAAATGTTAAAAATTTTATAAACACATAATCCCCCTAAGGAATCTATAAAGCAATAGTTGTGCAAAATGTGGATGCAGTGGATCAATGGTTCAAAAATTAAGTCAGTATATACGGACTGACAGAATGACGGCGCCACAATTTTTAAGCGTGCCGTATATATACGGACGCTTTTTTTTTCATTTTCATATCTAAAATATAGGTTGCATGCTTTGCTTATGGCAAAACCTTGGCGGGAAAGGTTTGAAAAAATTTAAAAAAGTGTTTTCTTAAAAAAGGTTTCATTAATCGTTAATTTATTGCTGCAATCCAGGAGGTCTCGGCGTCTATTTTCTTAAAATTGTAAAAGTTTTGGTATTCCTGTTAATTTCAATAAGTTATTAAGCGTCAAAGTCGAATTCCTTTGAACGAGAAATTTCCCTACAGGTCCAGCAACCTAAGTCATTTTTGCCAACCTATGAGTCAAAATTCAAAGGCAGGAGGGGGGTGGAAACATCCTTCACAGAAACCCTCTTTGCCCCTCGATTTTGGGCTCCACCGGTCACGAGATTTCTTCACGGTTCATTAAGCGGAGAGATTTGTGAATGTGTGGGAGAGAGAGGGTGTTAGAGAGGCTTTGTGTCTCGGATCTCGGAGGGTCTGAGGACTCATAAAAGTGTCAACATCAGTTTGACGACGGTATCGAAAAGAAGTGACGGCGAGGTATTGATGAAGAGCGGGGGGGGTATAGAAAAGAGAGGGGCTCATTCATACCCTTTTAGTAGACCTGTTTAGTGATGACGTCACCATCAAAATAGGTTCCAAACAAATGCTCTATCTCGCTCACTCTCGTTGATTTACCTATAAGAAATCAGATCCAAATTTTCGAACGCATATTCATGCTAGTTAAAGCACAGTTTTCTCAAATTTTATTGCACCATTAGATTCCTCGTACCTTAAAGTATTTTCCACTCTAACATAATTCCTAAAAGATCACAAGCGAATTTACAATCACAGTTATACCGAAAGATGTTCTACGTTTTGTCCTCGTCTTACTCACGGTCTCTTATGGGACTATCACCGCCATGACACTCAATCATTCTAACTTCTCTTCGTATCGAAGCTATTGTTCGAGGTATAACACATGTCGTGATGGTGCTGATGAGCCTATATCCTAGAATGTTGTGCTCATAAGAAACTGTGAGTGTGTGACAAGGACAAAACATAGGACTTTCTTCGATATAACTGTGATTGTGCATTGTTGCGCGATGTTTCAAAAAGTTTGTGGTAGCGAGCTCACTTTTTATCACTGAAAAAAAGTGGCTGTTAAAACTGTAAGAATAGAACCATAGATGTTTTCGTTTTATTTCAATCATAAGACCTATCGTTGCTATAGTCAGCGCTCTTGAATCTACACGAATACCGATTGTCTCTATAAAATTTCGATTATTTTTATGGGAAATAAAGCGCGGGAATATTTTCATATCGAAAATTCATCGAAACAATCGGAAATTTTTATAAAAACCGTGGAACCGAATGGTGTGATAAACACAACTGGTGCAAAGTACATGTTGTTTACTAGCACTTGTATTTGAAAATTTGGATCGTATTTCATATGGGAAAACCCCGAGAGCGAGTGAGACGGACCCTTTTTTTTGGGAAACCCAAATTATTTTCATGACGTCACACTAAACAGGCTTGGTCATTGGAAACATTTGAAATTCTGGGGGATCGGCAAATTGAAAACCCCTTAATGAGCGTCTATGCAATCAAGGGATTTTTGGGGAAAATTTTGGGCGTTTTTTTGGGAAAAAAAAGGTTTTTAAAATCCAGAACAAAGGGGGGGGGTTAAAATTCGCATTAATAGCTCTAAAAGTGAGAGGGGCGTCGCGTGTCTTCCCCCCCTGGACAGCCTCCTCCCTGCGGCTATGGAATTGGGCTCTGGAATAACTTATTTACCTATCCTAAAAAGTTTCTCGCGTGTACAGTATTTTTTACTGGAAGCCTCTTCAAATTTTTGGGAAAATTTTAGGTCCATATGAAACTTTGCTTTTCCAAACGAAAAATGATATCGACCCCGGCAACAGAAAAAAAATCATATTACAATGCGTTATAGGTTAGTTTTAACTGTAAACTTTCGATACTTTTCAACAAAATAAAAGGGGGAGGGGGAATTAAAATCCACAATCGTCTTAAACCTCCACACCTACTAAATCTATACCCCTAGAATGCTTGACGTGTAAAGGGCACCTGAAATGGTTAGTTCTGTATATTAAAGGGTTATTTTTTCATGAATTCGCAAGTGTTCCATTTATACATATTACATATCTACATCGTGACAATCGCAACAAGTGCTGACAGCACCTAAAACGGAAAAAAGAAGAAAAAAAACTGTTTATTATTTAGAATCACGGCTTTTCCGATTATGACACTTTTTGACTTCAAAAGAACGCAACCTCATTTTTGATCCCTGAACAAGCCGTTTAAAAGGTGGAGGGATTTAGAAATATCTATTGTCTATACTTTATGTGGGTAAAAAAGATCGAGCCATATCAAATAATTTTCTCTTTTCAGCTTTCAATGGGTTTGTTGCAAACTTTTGCTACAGCGCTATAGAGTTTCGATTTTTACGTAAAATCGCCTGAAAATTACATTGGCGGCATCAAATAGTCATAAAATCCATTAATAAACCCACAAAACGCATTATAAAGAAAGCCAAAATTGCAGTCGTAAAGCCGAACAATCTGTGCACGCGCACGACGAACATCAGAGATAGGTGACCCATTCTCCCCTTTTTCGTTAAGGGGGGGGGGGAATATCTCTACAGTCAAACTGTGATTTTAAAAATGTGCATGGTCAAGATGTTGTCTTTTGTGAAGGGAGCGGGGGGGGGGAGCAAAATATCAAGAACAGGGTGTTTCAAAACTTGAGTGCCAAACTTATGGAGTGTATTTTTGGGGTCAACATACATATATATAAGACTTTATTTTCCTACATGAGTATGTGCTGCAAATGTTTCTCTTCTGAGCTAGAGCCCTCCAAAGTTTTGAAAACAAAAAACAAAAAACAAACACACAAAAACAACGCCTTTGACTCATCTCCTTATAGATACATCTGATCTTTTATTTTTTTCATCATTTCTCACCAAATCAGCTCAATTGGACAGCACTTGTCACAAAAGAACTGAGTGACATTTTTGATAAAATTGAGTTATTGATTGATAGACCTAGCAATACTCAATCTCGAAGCAACAAGTGCTTCTTCTAATAACAACTATTTCCTCATTGAAGCCTCATGGAAGTCATTGTCCATGTGATGAAATAAAATGAGAACTTGGTTCCTTTTTCTTAAACCTTAATCCGAGTCACGTAAGGAACCAACTCCGACTTGGTTCCTTTTATAGAATTGGGAACGGACTTAAGTCCGGATTAACAGATTTTAAAATATCAACAGTGTAAACCAACTCTGCCGTTTGGTTTCTCTTAGAGATTCGTTTTTCGTGATTATGCCAAACAAAAAGAAGAAAGGAACCAAGTCACTTTAAACGCTAAAAATTAAGTAGGTACCTTTCCTGCATAGGAAATTCCACTTTTCCGGTGTTGAAAAGCAAAAACATAACACGGTAGTTGAATGAAGTCAAAACGTAAGTAATTCCGCGTTTTTTGTTTAAATGCTAGCTCTTCAACTTTGGACTCAATTTTCTCGAGATCAGCTCCATGTCACATGGTTCCTCTTTGATGAATTATCATTGCTAGCAAAAGCATTAAAGCTGTTCAGACTTTAGTGGCACGCTTTTCCAACACCTGCGTGTTGGAATTTTCCCTGCTTGTTTTTTTTTTTTTTTTTTTTTTTTTTTTGCATAAATCTCTCTAAGGCAGCAAGGGCTAATAAATATGGAAATATGACGGAAGGATGTTCTTTCTGATGGTATTAGACATGATGAGAGGCCATTACTTTGTATACATCATGATTGACTTAGTCGTTAGAGACCAAGTATCTCAACAAATCGTCTTGAAAATCCCTGCGCCATCGCAATACTTTCTCAATTTTTCTAATTTCATTAGATTGAGAAAGTAAAAAACGCACCATTTTTCCACTTGGCACACCAACCTAAGATGTGTGATATTTTTCTTTGACCATTGTTATCCCCAACCCTTGATACCGAAAGTGGCCCTAAACAAAGTTAATTTTTTGCGTTTTCAGACAAATACCAATTTATTATCTTCGGATCTCCGACCCCCCCCCCCCTCGAAAAATTCCTGGCTACGTTGCGCCACTGACATTGGCCTATAAACCTATAGATCAACATTCTACATCTCCATTCGTTACGTCGTGCACAAATAATCTCCTTATTTTTTGAGAGCTTCTGCAAGTTTTCTACGTATCATTATTCCATGTAAAAAGCTGTGCAATTTCATATTTAAATCTAAGGATTATTAAGGTTTTTGAATATTGTTCATAACACATACATTTCGGGTTAAGTTCTACACCGGTCTCTTGCATGTATTCAACGGGTGGCTCTTCAATGCGTTAGATTCTGCGAGTAGTGGGTCGGATTTTTAGTAGGTTTATTATATGAGTGATTAGTTTTCGATCGATCTGGGTCATTAATTTCCTGTGTCGATCAGAGATGGTTTCTTAAATTAGTTTTTAAGATAGCGCTCGGGAAAAAGGAGCAATGATCCCCATTTGACTTTCATTGGATGGCGTCAGATTTGGGAGGTGATTGTGTATAGAAGGTTTTAGTAATGGCGGCAGCCGGTGATGAGCGTTCAAAACAAAAACAGTTTGTCTCTCTTGCTCTCACGTAACCCCCGTGTACTGCCATCTCACTCTAATTTCAAAAAATCGTATATAGAGACATCTTTCGTGAAATTTTTTGGCTAAAATGAATTCCTCGAGGCATTTCAACGCGATTATGATAGTATCATCATGTCGTAAAACAAGGCCGTGTATACGAGTTTCGGAATTAGAAAGAGATGGGTATGCATGGGGGTCACGGGAGAGTGAGTGGGATAGTTTGGAACGCTACGCGAGTTTTATCCAAAGATTACTTATACTCCAAGTATGGCACTATACTCTGTTCGGGATAAGACGTCCGATGGGAAGTCAGGTAAAAACGCACTACATTGCAACGCAGCGGTTTCTCGGCTGTCGACTCTTCCTCGCTACGTCCGTTCAGGAGGACTGGCCTTTCGGACCCTTTTATTGAAAAAGACAATACCGTTAACTGACCAATTTATATAGTCGTTTGAACGCCCACTCGAAAATTGAACTTTTGCGGCATTCGCGAATTTTAAATAAATTTAAATTCTGCTCGACGTGCTAAGAAGAATGATACCTAACGGCGGTTCAATATGTAATTTTTCAAAGATTACAGTTTCTTGGAATCACTCAATCAGGAATGCCAAAATCTTTGAAAAATTACAAATCGAACCACCGTTGGGTATCATTTTTCTGTGCACGTCGAGCAGAATTTAAATTTAAAGTCAGTTATTCAAAATTCGCGAATGCCGCAAAAGTTTAATTTTCGAGTGGGCGTTCAAACGACTATATAAATTTGTCAGTTCACGGTATTGTCTTTTTCAATAAAAGGGTCTGAAAGGCCAGTCCTCCTGAACGGACGTAGCGAGGAAGAGTCGACAGCCGAGAAACCACTGCGTTGCAATGTAGTGCGTTTTTACCTGACTTCCCATCGGACTTCTTATCCCGAACAGAGTATAGCTAAAATCTTGTTGAGCTCCTTCATTGCTAAAACACATACACTGACCCACGGTTTGTTTACGTTTCGCCGAGCGAGAGACGTGCAGGCGGGGTGGGGCCAGTCGGCTGACCCACGACCCCCACCCCGCCCGCACGTCTCTCGCTCGCCGAAACGTAAACAAACCGTGGGCCAGTGTATGTGTTTTAGCTCGATTTTAGAAATGAAGGCGCTCAACAAAATTTAACATTGGCAAGATAGCTATAGTGCCATATCTGGAGTATAAGTAATCTTTGGTTTTATCACAACCGATTGCGACCGATGAGTGCATTGTTGTGGTTGTTGGCTAACCGTTGACTTCGCATTAAAACCGTCTATTAAAGCAACCAGTTTGATTTCAAAAAGCTCGCTGCAATACTGCGGGCACTCTTAAAATTACTTGGGAGCGCGAAAGGCCAAAAGTGAGTACCAGTCCAAAATACTCCAACAGCATTGTTCAAAAGTGCCTACTCTAAATTAAAATTGCGAGTTATTGTCATTTAGGGCTAAAATTTTAAACCATCATGCAAATGATTATTTCGTTATTGGAATATTGTTTTAAGAAGAATATTATTATGGAATCGTTATTTCACGAACTTCTTGAGTGCGTGACAGTGACTGCGCACTCCGTCTGACCGCATCTTTCCATAAAGGAATTACGCTTGCTGCAGTGGCGGCTCGTGTTCTTTGGCATTTGAGGCTAGGCAAAAGTATCGATTTCTCAGGGTTTCGATGCATCTTTTGAGGATCGATTATTTTACATAGATTTAAATGGATGGAATCCGTCGTTGTCACATTGCACGATTCGCGCCACTGGCCAGCTGATGCGCTTGTTAACAACTCGAAAACGAGACTCGTGAAGCGACCGGTGGCAAAAAAAAAAATGTTCGTTATTTTCCAGTAGGATAACTGTCATGTGGTAAAAGAACGCATAACTCAGAATTAATATTAATCAATATTCATTTTTTTCTCTTATTCCACACGTGCTTTGACACCATGAGCAAGGAAGAAATGTTTAATTTTTTTTTTTAAACAACGTAAATTCTTTCCGTCCTCACTTCAGTGCAAATCCAATGGCCAAATGGGACAACATCATTTCACTCATTTGCATAAAAGGAAACTCCGCACTGTTTCCACTGCATATTCCGATCTATATATTTAACTTTCAGCATTGTCACCGGAAAATCGTGAAAATATTATTTTACTTTTTTCCCAACATATCGGACAGCCTAATGAATTGGAAAAACCACTCTTCCTTGGAAAAATTTCCAGGCATTAAAATTTAATATAGGAACGAGTTTTCGATTATGTACTCGAGCTTTCTGCAATGATGCATTCGCTTTTTAAGAACAAAAAAATGCAGTAGCCTTGGCTGTCCGAGACAACAATACACACGATCATAGAGCAATTCTCAAGAAAACTTGATACTTTATGAATTTAGAATTTGATTTGAAGAGCATTGATAGTTTTTGCACATCCTAAGAAAATTACCTCATTGTTTCGTAGCTTATTGTTAGTGATAGGCACAGTGGCTGTATAAACCGTGCCAACTCTTTTTCGTCGAAGTTCAACTTTTACTTTCGGACACAGTACAATAAATAATTGATGAATATATTTGTTATTTTATTTTTCAAATCGCGCGAGTCTACAGTCAACATGTATATTTACAAGTTCGTTTTGTTTTTCATCGGCAGTTTTCTCGCTGTCCTGCCACAATCCGCTGTCATGGACCCCGAGGGCATCTTGGACGATTATAACACTATAAGCAATCTTATAGTAAATGCAGCTTGCCTGGCGGTGGTTTTGATTATTGCATTGATACGAGCTGGTCAGAATTTTAATTCGTTTTCTTAATTTGTCTTCTTTTTACTTTCTCACTCTAATGAAATTAGAAAAATTGAGAAAGTATTGCAATGGCGCAGAGATTTTTCATGCATTTTGCTTCGATACTTGGCCCGCTGCAACTAAATCAATCACGATAATTATAAAATAATTGGCTCTTACCATGCCTAATACTATCCTAAAGAACATCCATCCATGATATTTTAATATTTCTTAACCATATGTGGTAAGGAGGAGTAAATGCACACAATTTCTGTGGCGTCTGTCTGTCCGTCTGTCTGTAGTCATGAATGTGAAACCCAGCATAACTTTTGAACTATTGATCCATATGCATCCAAATTTTGCAAAGATGTTGCTTTTAACATTTCCCAGAGGGACTTTTTTTGTTTTTTCAAAATTTTAATTTTTAGGTTAGTTATGGATGGAAAATGGTTTCCATTAAAATCAATGGGAAAATGGGTCAAAAAAGGGAAATTTAAATATTCTAAAGGGGGGTCTGGGGGTCTCCCCCAGAATATTAAAGGGGGGTCAGGGGGTCTCCCCCAGTACTCTTAAGGGGGGTCTTGGGGCCCCCCAGATAAAAATGGAGGGAGAAAGTGTTCGAAGGTGTTCCCTACAGTTTATTTCTCGATCGCACCTGTATTGTCCCTTGAAACGGTCCAAAGGTTTTGTGATGGTGACAATATGAAGAAAAATTGTTAGCACTGTGGTAGCAGGTACATTATGAAAACCAAGTTTCATCAAAATTCATCCTGTCTTCAGTGATTGACTCTAAATCATTCGATTGATTTCTCACTTTCATACAATTTTTTGGCTAGAACGTCTTGTAGCCAAAAACGATCTTCTCAAAAACACAAAAAAATGTCAATTAATTCTGGGCATACATGGGATCTCAAGAACTACACATTTTAATAAAATTGGCATTTGCGAGCGTATAATTTCAGGAAGATTCCCTGAAATATGTAGGATGATTTTTTTTAAAATATAAAGGAAATTTATTGGAAAGGTGAAAATTACCATAAGCCCCCATGTGCAAGTGAGGCAGATGGATGTAGTCTCCTCTCGCATTCACTCGCACTCACTAAGTTTTTGGTGAACTTCATTTCCAATATTACGGCTTTGAGTCTCAACCTATTTTTTTGTTCATTTTGGGCTCAACAAATACATTCTAAAATTACACAACTGCTATTATCTATCTTGGATTGTGCGTTTTTTCTTTGTTTTCAAATTAAAATGTCATAAACACAACTTTCTCCATAAGTGATTGGTGCAGTGTTGCCAGATTGGGGTGAAAAAACCGTACTTTTTACATTGATTTAAATAGAAACAATATGGCTTTTTACCCTCGATCTGGCAACACTGGACTGGTTATGTTACCCATCGGATTTAAATCTGATGAAGTTCTTCCTGGACTCACCTTAAACACTTCCAAGATATAAGGTACGACCATTTCAACATTTTCAAAATAAATATATGCTTCATTGTGTTGTTCGGGGGGGGGGGGCTGCCGGTAAATTTTACAGTGGCGGCGTTTTTTTTTTTTCTTTTTTTCCAATAAAGCTCATAATGTTTTTATATCCATACTTCACATCATGCTGGCTTATAGAACTTTATTTGAATAGGACTATTCAACTTAGTTTACATGTGCTATACCTATCGAGTAGAGGATTGTAAACAAACGACAGATAAATCGAGTAGACGAATCCAATAACTCCTTATTTGATCAAGAGCGAGGCTTACAGTTGATAATGTAGGCGTATTCTTTCAAAATGATGCTTACTCTAGATTTTGAATCGTTGATATGGCACAGGATAATGTTGCAAACGAAGCACTTTATTACTCCAAACTATAAAAAGCAAACACAAGTTGAATCCTTTTTTTTTTTTTTTTTTTATAAAAATCAGAGGCACTAGAGAGACTAACTGGTAGTCTTATTTAAGTCTGAATTTCGCTCTTATTTGTCAGTATTTTACGTATTCTAAAAAATGTTCAATGGAGGGGGGGGTATCGTTGACTGATGAGTAAAGTTGTTGAGGTTTTTGCCTAATGAGACGACCGAAGCACCGAAATTGCCTCAGTCAATGTATGGACCACATGTTGGCAGTAGACCCTACACTACAGGGATAAATGCCATTTAAACCATCTTAATTAATGTATGGACCATGTTGGATGGTGCTCCTTCATGCTCTCATAGTGTTAATTCCTGTTGAGCTCCAAAAAAAAATTCAGCCACCACATATGCGGCTGCATGGTGCGTGGTCTCTATTATATATTGTCTCTGGTTCCCTGCTCGGTCCACTATCGAACTTAACCTTCGAATTCGTTCAGGCGGTCGACTCCTGTCAAATAATGTATAAAGCTTCGTATCGGTACTCCCTATACTATATTACCATCAACTATCAAGGGACGGACTCCAATAATTCCTGGGACCCGGTATTAAAAAGGTTAACTATATTGTAAATAGTTAAATTCAGCAGTTTTCTTTTCCAACGTTGGCTCGTGCACTTCAGCCACTACGTTCCTACCAATACCGTCTCTACTCATACCAAAATTGCTTTTTCGAGGTTAGGGTCATCGTGGTGTGGATTTTACACACACTCCTATAGGAGTTGAGGGTAAAACTGTAATAATGGAAATTTAACCCAACTTTCCTGTTCATAAACCTTTTCCAACGACACAAAAAGTTTGTTGGAATAAATGAGCAAAATCAAAATCCTCAGAGAAGTCATTTAATTTAGAAAAATTGAATACACTGAAAAAAAAAGTAGCTGATGTACCAATAAAAATGTTAAAAAAATGTGCGACAGGTTCTAAATGCTGATTTTACATTGTAAAAATGCTGGTTCAACATCTGGAAATGCTCATTTAACTTCGTCCATGGCTAGGTCAGCATTTTCATAATGTAAAATCAGCATGTAAAACTTGTCGCACATTTTTTAAACATTTAAATGTTAAATTAGCATTTTTTTTCCCCGTGTATAATGACTATCTCCAGGTGGAAGGGGGTGGAGAGAGTCGTTACACCTCCACCACCCGTCCCGCCTGGGGGGAGTCATTAAATTAAATTTTTCTTGGTTTGGAGTAGCATTCATGAATTTTATTTGCTCTATGGTAGCACTAAAGGATCACTTCCTGAACGGTTTCAAGAGGTTTCTTCGCCGAAAATCAGGTTTAATCGAAATTAATGGTAGTTCTCTACTTCACTCTTTTAGGAGTGCGTGTAAATTTTATACCAAGACGAACCCTAATCTCCCAATCTCTAACAAATCAACATGGTATGAGTAGAGACGGTATTGGTTCCTACGCTAAAAAAAAAAAAAAAAACGCCACGTCAGCGTGCAATTTCACAGAATTAGAATTCATTCAGTAGCGTAGCTAGCTGAGCAAGTGCCCCCTTGCCGATTCGAATGCTGCGCCCTTCTTTTTTTAAGGAAAAATTGGCCGCTTCAGTGGGGAACCCCCCCCCTCCCCCCGGTCCCCCTTTGCACCCGTACAAGTCGGAGCCTTTGTCGGAAAAATTTCTTTCTTTAAAAATTATTGTAAATTAATGTAGAGAATTTACTTTCAAAAGCTCCGAACTTTGTAAACATGAATTTTGGCAGAAGCACTTAGAGCCTTTACATTGCTTTCTCCCTACAATTCTTAGTTTCTATTTTTCTCAATCTGTTCTCTTTTCTTTTCTTTTCTTTTCTCCTTTTCCTTTCCTTTTTTCCTTTCCCTTTCCTTTTTTTTCCCTTTTTCCTTCCCTATTCTCCTTTTCGCTTTCCCTCTTTCGCCTCTCAAAACTTTTGCGCCCCCCGATGCGTTGCGCCCCCCCCCCGCCCGGCGGGATCAGCGGGGACTATAGCTACGCCTCTGAATTCATTCATCGATGTCAGCAGAAATCGGTGGCAATCGAAAACTGAACGGCTCAGAGAGCTTCCTCCGTTTTTGACCGGAAGTATATGACACTTGAGTGTTGGAGTGTGCGGAGTGACATATCCGG